>VDFB02059159.1:0-14469 GCA_007258455.2 Sequoia sempervirens
TTTGATTGTATTCTATAGCAAAAATCTTTAAATACGGTCATATGGCCATCAAATTTAAGTTATCATTTAAAAATAATATGAATAATATCTATATTAATATTAAAAACAAGGTGTTTGACTGAACATGTTTAGAATGTTTGGTCGAACCCATTTAATTTGTTTTTTTTAATCCCATGTGTGAGTTGTTCGGTTGAACAAGGGTTCGGTCGAACCCCTGTTCAACCGAACATTTCTAATTTGTTCAATCGAACACTTGTTCGGCTGAACCCATCTTTTTTCATCCTTGATTCCTAAGGCACTAGAATTGCTGAAAATTTTGCGCTTCGAAGCTTGATTTGAGAATGAAAATGGAGGAGATCTCAAAAACCCAACTAGTATCGGGTTCTCCTCAAAACGAGCTATCCAACGAATATAATTTTAGTATGTTTTGATTATATTATCTATCTATTTTTTAAGTTTGATTAAATATAGGTTTTTCACTGAAAACAAAACTCTCTGTTATGCACAAGTGGAAAAATAGAAGATTATCAAAAAAAAAATTTAAAAATATGAGTGCACCAGATATTGGAGTCCTTGATCAACCAAAAAAAAAAGAATTTAGATACATACATTAAAAAGTTATGCGTTATATGGTGGAGTGTTACATATGCGAATTAGCGGTAGATTTTGACTTTGAAACTTGATTAAAGAAAAAATATTCAATTAAAACTATCTAACAAGAAGTGGAAGCACTAGATATAGTTATAAATCTAAATTTGAAAGAATTGGAATTTTATCTTTCAAAGAGGAAAAAGTTATACATTATATGGTGTCGTCACTTTTTAAAAATGCTATTTTGAAAAAAAACCAATTTTAAATTGGGAGATGGAAAAAAGTGCAATCTGATTCCCAAAAAAATTGAAAAAAATATTTTTAGAATCTATAGACAAATATGACAAGACTCTAGTTTGCATCATCTTCAAATTCTTCTGAGTTTAATGCAGCTATAGGTGCCAGAATGTGGAGATTATTGTTAAAAATATGAGTGTCGGTTTGGCCCAAAATTGTAAACCACTATTGTGGGATCACCCATCTCTTCCCATTAAGGTGAAGAAAGATGTCTCAAAACATAGTCTATCACAATCATAGAGTTTTTTAGCTGTCCCTTTTGCAAAACTATCTTCATCTCTACTTTTATCTTTGGATCTTTATTGTTAACACTCCTTCACTAACTCTTCATGGACAAATTTAGGTTAAATATAGCAACTGGAAAAACCTACATGAGTTTTCCCTCAACTCACTTGAATGATTGGTAGAATCATTCATTCTATTGCTATAAAATGAGCCGCTTTCCTTTCAAATAAATCAATTCATGACTCACACTCCAATCCCTTACATATTTGCACGAGTGTAGATTCTTGAATATTTGATTTTTAACACTATGCATAGACCTAATAGGTGAGGATTCTTTTGAGTGAGTGACCCCTTCTAAGATCTTAACTTGAGGACTATTGCCCTATTGCATATTCCTTTTTGAGGTGTCATCCCAATTGTCCTATTACACATAGTGCTCTCATTGCAAGACTGTCCCATCACCTACATTCCTTTTGTTACCCTCTTCTATCATGTAGCCTATTGCATTACTTTCCCTTAGTCTTGACAATTATTGTATTTAGATTGTCTTGCATAGATTTCCTATTGCATGTAAAAAAATCCTCCTTCTCACCATGAGCATTTGCATGAAGTAAGCATTCTTGGAGTGTCATATTTCCTTCTCATTGTAATATCCTACAAGATACACATTCAATATTTTGACCACTTTAGTCCATAGCATTTGTAACTTCCTCTTTGAGTAGTTTGGTGAGTGTCCTCGACCTCTTGTTCTCATGGCATTCATATGACCTTCTTCTATGGACTATATAAAATCCTTTAGTGTAATTGTTGTCCTATCCTTCCTATTATGCAATATCATTCAAAACCTCTGCTAATTTTTGACAATGGCATATGACTGTCATATCTCTATAGGTATTTAATAGACATAATGGGAGATCCTTTAGAAACATCATTACCTCTGTTGAAAGTGATTCCATTTCCTTTGTGATACCTGCCATCTAGCAACTTGACTATCCTTTGTCTTTTACTTATGCACAAGATTCTTCATTTTATTTCAATGGCCTTGCATAGCACTTGAAGAAATTTCCATTCATGCCTTAGCATTTAACAGCCATATAGGGCATATGAAAAATAACTTATTGAAATCACTGTTGACACAAAACTCCGGAAGATCACCACCCTAGACTGCTATATAACTTCCTCCAATCATGTCACAATGCAAGGTCCATTTAGGTTGAAAGTATTTCCCTTGAAAACTTACCATTGTATTGATATTGTCTTGAGAACTAAGGTTCCCACTTGGAGGTAAAGAATAATCTCATATGCATTCATTCTCAAGATCATATTTCAATTTGTTATATTATGTGCAGCTTCTAATGAGCTTGGCGAACTGCATTATGTAAAATGAGAAGCTCCTTCAGCCAATTGTGTTGTTTCCTAAAGTTTATGGCATGGAAGAATTTGCAGCACTGTCTTCTAACATTGAAATCACTGACCTTCACAACAAAGATACTAGGACTGTCCCTTCAACATTTGTGAAGTCGCTACCTTAATCAAATTGGTCACTATCCTTTCATCATCTTTGTTTGGCATTTTACTCTACTATGACAGTACTCTCACAATGACCACATTTCTTTGAGGCATTTTTTCAAATAGTTCACTACCTTGGATATGCTACCACATTTTATTGAAAACAGTTCATTGCCTTCCTGCTATGGCTAAAATCCTAAAATAGGTGCTTTTGAACAAGCTTTGTATTTTTAAAAGATGCATTGTTATTATTAAAAGATACATAAAAATGAGCTTGTCATAGCATGCATACATTTTCCATGGCATGACCATGAAGGGGGCATTGAAACTAATAATACGAATTTTAAAAGATACATTGTTATTAATAATTTCAATGCCCCCTTCATGGTTATGCCATGAACTGTCATTGTTTATTTGAATAGTCATGACTATGATCTCCTTTTGGGAATCTATAGGAAAGTTGCATGCCTTACTTTGAAGTCCATTTCCTTAAATCATTACTCTCTACTCATTTCTCCTATCCTAGGGCTTGGGGTCTCCTTTTTCTCTTTTCCCACTACATAGCATGAAGTCTTGTATGTTGATGTGTCATAGACTCCTTCCAATTTTGGAAACACACTCCATTTTGTGAGAATGAATGGTCAATAAAGATTCAAAGTTTGATACTACTCCCATTGACCCCAAAAAAATTTTCCTATGGGTTTTGATTCTCTTGGGTGTTCCTTCAAAGAAGGAACTTCATCATCATCTTGAATCAAAGTAGCCTATGCCTTCAAATCCTCTAAATTGAAATTTTATGCAATGATCCCACAAATGCATTAACTCTATCATTTTATTATAATGGTTGTCACCTTTTACATTGGATTTTCACATTATGATTTTGATCACTTGATCACACATTCATATTAAATCATGTCTATTAACTATCCTTTGTAAATATTTCTTCATTATTTCCCACTTTCACTCTTTACCTCTTAACACTATGGCCATAATGATTATTATTTCTCTTAGATAAAGGCTACCATCACTATCTCTTATTTTTTGAAGACTTTGTCTCTATTATTCATGCTTGAAAGTCATCTATACCTTCATCTTAGCCTTAAACCTTCTACAAAAATCTCTTCCCTCCTACATAGGTTGAAGAGTTGTCATAAGAAACTCCTTTAGTAATGTTTCATTTGCATTCTCCATCGACTATCATTCTTGTGAGTAATTTTCATGACTTGTAGACATTAATTTTAGGTTTATATGTTGGATTGTAACTATTCAATCTAATGATATCCTACAAATTATTTTTCATTGTATTGTATATGAACATCTTTGTGTGTCTTTTATCCTTTGTCCTCTAGGTTCTTTTCTAAGAATCCCATACTCTTTTTGCCTGCCTTTTCCATTATTTTTCATTATTCCCTACTTATATGACTATGATATCTACCTTTAACATGCATCTACACCATCATCTAGGGCTTTTTGAGCAGGATTCAAGAAAATCAATGTAGGAGGTGACAAAACAATAACAACAAAACAATAGAGACTACTTCAAGAATATAATATAAAAAGATGAATGAAACAAGAACATATATCATAAATGAATGCCCTAAAAACCATTGAATCTCATATACCACTTACATATATTGTTGGAAACAAGCAACATTGAGAGGGGGGTGAATCAGTGTTAGCAAAAATTCAGCTTTATTATTCTGTTATTTAACTTACTTAACCATTCAACAAAGGAAACATGCATCAACTGAAAGAAAATAATCACAACACCATAACACAATAATTTTTACGTGGAAACCCTGTTAGGGGAAAAACCATGGTGGATAGCCAATCCACAATATAATATGAGTATACCCAAAATAAGAAATACAAAATGGGAATGCACTTGCATTCAAGCTCACTGCTCAAAAGGGATGGGCTCACTGCCCTACAATGATTTGGAATAAATCCAAAAGAGTGAACTAATGAAATAGCATCCACAATGCCTGGTTACAGTTCTAATTAAGCTCTGTAGATAATATGTTGTCTTTCTGACTGATTAAACAATTGTGCTCTACTCTGCACAACTCGCACTACAAAAATATTAATGCACAAGTGAAACTGTGCATAATCTCCTTATCGCTCTTCATAATGATTGCAACACACCACCACACTTCTCTCATATTCAAATGATATATTGAATCTCTTATATATATCTGCATCTAAAAATAAAATCGCTATAGGTTTGTCTTGATAAAAATTGGAAATACTATCAACTGTCGGCCCAAAATTACAATTGGATTTTCAATGTGGATCTAACATCGTCGGCTAGACTATAGCTGGGACCCATAAAAAAATATTTCAAATAATTCTGCTCTACACATCCACAATGCGAAACATTCACTGAGTCAACTACAATGAGAAAATTGACAAAAAACATCCTACCAGACCTTCAAGCTCGTACTGCCACTAATGCAACACCACAAAATTCAATAATAAGATAATATACATGCTCACCAAGCAATTCCAGGGGTCCACAACACAAAACAATAATCTGGTGAAGTAGACAGATTGATTGACTGACCAGATACCCTGTTCTTCAGATATTATGTTGGAAACACACAGTATTGCACTTTATTTGCCGATATAACTAGATACAGATCTATGAACCATGAAGATGACTTCAGCTACCATTAATGACAACACTAGAAGCCATATGCCAACAATCTCCCCCTTTGGCATTGATGGCAACACTTAGAAAAATGACTAAGTGTCAAAACTGATGAGTACATTTCCAAAATTCAGAATATTGCTCCCCCTAAAAAATGTTAAGGCATTTTTCGTTGCACTCTCTCCCCCTTTGACATCAATGACAAAATTGAGAAAACCAAAATTGCAAAAACTGTTGAGACTCATAAAAATTTGAAGATATCTACAAAGATATTCTTCAACCCACTTAATTTTGAGTCCCAAATACTTCTCAAACTCTCCAAAATTGTTATATGACCACAAAGAAAATACGGAAAAGTTTCTGCTACTTCAAGACTTACCGGATCAAGAGCAGTCATAGCATCTTTAGATTCTTTCAGAGCATTTACCATAATCTCAATCTTTGGACTAATTAGTCCCCTAAGTTCATATACTCTGCCAATGATCCTTTCATTTTCAAATTTTAGATTCTTTATTTGGTTTAGCAGAGACATCACTTGATTTTCTTGACTACAAACACTTTCGGCTAAAGGGTCAAAAGTGTTGGAAATATTGACCAACTGATGTTCAATGTCCTCCATCCTCTTTTCATTTGCTTCAGTAAATTATGACAATACTAGGCAAGATTTTTATACTTTTCCTCCTTCAAATATAGCACCTTAAATATTATTTATGCAAGTACTCAACAGAGCTTTGTCTTTGGCAATCAATTCATTTAGACTACCAACTCTCTTCTCCTTGAACTCATTTCTCACTTTAACCAAAGTGAATTTCTCAAAAGATTCAAAATGAGAATTTGTAGAATTTATTAGCTTCTTTAACTCACCGGAGGAGGAACCTAATAGAGCCATAACATAAGTAGGCATTAATTTCTATAATACTCCAAATGCAAGCTTTAACAGTTCATTGTCCTCTATGTGAGATTTTAGTATCTTCTCACTTGCTTTGTCTTGAGAAATTTTAGTGACCTTCATCATTTGAATTGGAGATAGAGTAGATAGTTTAATTGAGCTTTCATCCAACTCAGGATCTAACTCTTCCTGTTGCTCCAATAAAGATTCCTTCACTTCCTCTATTCTAATTTCTTGCTCCTTTTTCTTTTCAACCTTGGATTCTGCTTCAGGATTGACTTTAGGCATTTCAGCTTGTACTATAGAAGTTGATAAATCCAACTTCATAGAACCCAAGAACACCTGCATGCAAAAATACCTGTCACAAGAGAAGAATGCATGAAAGAAATGCAACTACAAGCTAGAAAGCAAACAAGGGTCCCGACAACTAGGCCTGATCAAGTACCCATGTACAAAGCAATGCAAACTAAACCAAAGCAGGGTAAAGGAGAAAACCCAGTGGGAACAAAACTCCTCCCAAAATAGGATGCAAAGAAAAGAATGTAATGCACTAATAGAAGAAGGATAGAAGGTGGATTACATGATACCCCCCATAGACAACTTCTATCATATAAGTACATATACAATGGTCTTCATAGGAGAGATAGGAAGAGACAGGAAGGCCCCCCCACAATGAAGAAAATCTTGTCGCAATGGTAGATGCCTGATGTAGAATCCAAAAAAAATATTTAAGGGGAAAATGATATTCCTCCCCTTAGGAGGAAATGGATCCAAAGGACGACGTTGAAGAAACCCTATGAAGAGTGATGAACCAATTTGTCTCAAGATGTGTGCCATGATAGGATGTTGAAGAATCTCTTTGTCTGAACTGAAACATATGATGCCAAATCCAAACTGATGTGGAGAATCCTGAAATGCAACCTCTGAATGCACGGATAATGGTGGGCATACAATGATAACCTGACTATCAAGGTAGAGGAGATGAATTCCCTCAAAATAATTCTCCAAATCTACAATATAGGACTCCACAAACAAGAAAGATATGTCTGCAACATAAGATTCCAAAGTAGTTATGTTTGGAAGATGAATGATGCCCTATTGCACTGAATCAGGAACAACAGGAGATGTTGATGAAGTCTCAATCTAAAGAGTGGCAACATGAATACAAGTCTCTAAACCATCAGCACATGCAATACTTGTGATATACTCAAGCTCCTCTAGAGTACGGTTATCATAGAGTATGAAATCTACATATGCAAGAGGGATGAGACAATCTACAGTGGGATCCTCTAGGAATGGAGAGATATTAGAGTCTCCAAAAAACTCCCAAAGATGTTGCCAAAGTGTGTGAGGACAACAAATGTAAGATAAAGCACACAAAGTTTCAAAATCAACACTGCAACCAATAACCCCTACAATATGATCACGAATAATAACCCATGTTGATAAACCCCTTGATGTGTCTAGTGTAGGTATGAGTCCATACAAATGAGGCAAAATATTAAGCCACCTATAATGTGTAAGTATGTGATTTTCCCATGACTCATAATTACCTCATTCCAGAAGTACAACTGAAGGGTGAGTAGAAAAATCCATGATAACTTTCCAAGGTGTAATAATCTTTGAGCATAATCATTAGTCATCCATAAAATTTAAACATACACAAAGAAATTATTCACATGTTAGTATGTTAGTGCATCATTCATATGTTAGTATGTTAGTATGTTTACGAATCACACCATTTCTACCAATGCTAGTGCACCATGCAAGCAGCAATCAAGTAATGATATGTCATACATAAACTTTGAAGTCTCTGAATATCACTCCACTCACGGTTATTCAAAGTTGAAAACATAAAAAAATTCATACCTCTTTACTTTGTTTTACCTTAATGTCGAAAACAACCCTCCTACCAAGAATATCATTTACTTCAACACCCAGTTGTTCATACCAAAAATTCCTATGGCTAGCATTCATAAACTTGCTCACCTCGTTAGTACCTTATGGTTTCATCAATTCACTCCATTTACCTTATCTAGTAAAATCATGCATCTAACTTATTTACTTCTTACAATCTTCTATCTTATGCAAATCTTTTTCATATTCAAAGATATTTACTGATAGAAGGAAAACAATTATGATAATTTTGTCAATATGCCTACTCGCATGAGAAATCAGAATATTTACCTTTATGATGAATAACAAGCATCCCATACTACCTGTTATCATCATTAATAAATACAAACACTAATAAAAAAAAAGAGTTTCAGTAATTAGAAAATGCAAACCAGTTACATTCAGGTCTTCCTTTTGATTAATAGCATGAAAGATAAGAAGATCAACAAGAACTCAATACTGAATCAAAAAGTTACTTTTACAAATGCAACAAGAGTGCACTCAAGAGAAGTGCATTATATCAAGTCATACATTGATCCATGCAATGATACATATCCAATTTCAGAATTTCATAAAGAAAATATAACATTTAATCAAACTTCAGTTTCCATAACCAAATGGTCTTCAACAAGCTGAAGGTCAAAGCATGGTTAAGGTGCTTTTCCCACCCAACCATGAAGCATAACACTTCCTCGGGGTTCTTTCTAGCTCAAAGAGCACTCGACCCTGCATGAGGTGTCTAGAAACCAATAATAATAGGGTAGGGGGGAAACTCTCAATGCATGCCTGATGCCTTATATGCACTCTTATACTAGAATGAACATATTTCTTGCATACATGATGTGGCAAAGAAACATATATATAAATAGATTCTAGGCATTCATTATTTATCTATTTCAATGGTACAGCTTGCTTTGGCCAAAGCATATATAGAAGAAAATTTGGTTGATCTTGGAAAAGAAGATCACCTTCTCTGTTAATCCACATTCAGCATCCTGTCTCGAAAGGTAAGCTTAAAATTTATCACAAACCACACTTTCAAGTAAGGAGATAGAGGTACATCCATAACATGTATTCCATGAATTATCCATAAATGTTCAAAGAAATTTCATATAGCATTATCAATGTACACACACCAATAAGGGTGTTACAAATCATCTATTTCAATGATACAATAAACAAAAATACATAACCTCTAGTGTCTAACTCACACAAGGTATGAATACATAATTTACTTGTAGTGCCTCACTCGCACAAACATGGAACATGTCTCGTACACAATGTACATTACTCATTCAAGTTTTTATAAAATGAATATGATAAGTGCCTCTCACACAAGTGCATTGCTCTCACACAAGGTGAAATATGCATAGATTATAGTAGTGCATTTATAGTGATCATTACTTGATCCAATATACACAATGAGTAGCAAAAGGATATCCCACACACAAATAAGAAAGGTAATAATTACTCAAGTTCTTTATCCACACAAAGGAATCAAGATCTTCTTCTAGTGCATCACTCGCACAAGAACAACAATATTATGAAAGATGCATCACTCACATCAGTATAGTGAACATTTCTCCTTCAAGTATAGATATAAATATAGTTAAGGAAACAATTTTCTATGGTATGCATACAATAATTCGTACAAATGTGTCATCACATGGAGCATGAGAAGTGCATTATTTCACTGATATCATTCACTTATAATATGTACAAATACTTTTACTAAAAACAATAAAGCATAAAAGATCTTTCTCATTCACTTCTGCCTTTTCCTATTAGATAGATCAAAATACTTAGCAAATCAACTTCTATGAATTACCAATGGAGATTCTCAAGACATCAGAGCCTTGAATTTTTTAATGATCTCGTGGATTCTATTAGATCCGCATCCTATAGAAATAAGACGCTCAGCAATCCACTTTCCCAATGCTTAGTACTGTCACATTCTTTCCTTAAGCATCCCTCTTAGGTTTCTTACCTTTAAGAAGGTTCAATCAGTATTTATCTATTATTATCCACTTTATTTACTTCACAAGTGATTTTTCCTTCTTCCTCTCATCAAAATTTTCTTATTTTCTTCTTCCCTTGTATCTTATCAACTCATTTGTTCTTTACGTCATCAAAGAGATTTCTCTTCATAATATACTTCTCTTATTATTTCAATTTTATTTCCACATCATCATTCAAAGGTTGTTACCATAGGTTATCCATTTGGCTTATTTCAATTGGATACCATCTCTCTTACTAGCAATTCTTATGAAAACGCAACAAAGGTGAAGAGGTCTCACACCTCTAGTTTTTAGAATGATCAAATACATCCAATCTTCTAATTGGTTCCAACTAACCATCAAATAATCACCCATACTAGGATTAACTATACAATACAATAGGTTCATATACTTCAAGGAAACCTAAGCAAAGAAGACTCGAGGTTCGAGTGTTGAACCTGAGTGCTCTGATACCAAAATGTAACGACCGGAAAATACACATATCTAATCATATTCTTAAGTTCCTGTAATTACTTTCATCATTAGAATCAAATGAAATAACATACATCAATGAATCAAAGTATATTGAAACAAAACGGTGCTCTCATAAGATTTAGCCATTCAAGCTTACACATGAATTATCATCACATCAATACATGTAAATTCAAATAATGTAATGTGAAATAAGGAGATAGCAAGATCGTAAATGCATCCACAGGGAAACCATAACATAGAGATTTCATGAGTGGAAAACCCTCGTAGGGATGAAAAACCACACGTAAAAGTGCCTCACTAGATTAATAAAATTCCTCTCTCGCAAAGCCTTTCTGGCTACAAAATCTCAATGGCTACATGATGCCCCACTGGCAATGCTCAAGTTGTCCCACTAGTAGGAACATTTAAAACTATAGACACGTAAAATATATTGATTGACATTGTGCATCTGATCCTAACCTACTAACATTGTTTCATCTTGAATCATCCCTCGGTCTAACCATTTAATCAAATCTCCTTATCTGATTAAATTCTTCAATATTCCTCTCTTAATTAAATAAACCAGTTATCTAATTAAGTATCTCTCTTTGTTAATTAAATAAATCAATCTGGTCTAATTATCCCTATTTAATTAAATAATCAATTTTATTTGATTAAATCTTTAAATTCTATCTATTAAATTAAATAAATTAAAACCTTATTTAATTTGATCTAACATCATCTCTTTTAATTAAATAAATCAAAATCTTTATTTAATTAATCTCTTATCATATTCCTCTCTTATTTGATTTAAATAAATCCATAAATTTGTGTCAAATAGGTCACATCATCTAATCTCTCATTAAATTAATTAACCCTTGATTAATTTAATCTCTTGTCATGTCCCATCCTCTAGATTTTGTAAGTTGCACATGAAAATAGATTTAATTTATTTATTAAATCTCTATTTTCCTCACAAGGCATCTTTTGAATATTCTCCAAGTTTGAATTCAAAAATTCCAAGTGGACAGATGTACATCCAACAAGGAAATAACTCCATCTTACATGTCCTTTTCCTTGAGCCAAGTGGCATTTATTGCATTTTCACTTCCCTCTTACAAGTCATTTCAACAAATTTGAAATTCAAAAGTATGCATGTATTGGCGCAATCCTCAAAATTTGCGCATCCTCCATGCACTCATAGATTGACAAGTGGCACCATGCCATTGGATGAATTTTAGTCCCACATTGCTCAAATTTGGACATTCATCCATCTCAGCATTCTATAAATAAAGAGCTCATATCCTCATTTGATCCTCCACAAATTATACAAAGTTACCATGCTCAAATATCTATCAATTTTCATCCATCACCATTGAGTTCCTAGCTAGGTTTTGTAGATTTTTGGCTTGGATCTCTCATTCTTCATCAACAAAGTGGATCAAATCTCTTCAACACATCAAGCTTGCATCTTAGGGATTGGGAAAGGGCCAATTTTCACATCAAATTGGCACCAATTCCCCCATGGGATCATATGTTTGCTATTTTAATTAGGATTGAATCTATATTTTCTCGTTTCATTGTTTTCTTTCCTAATTTGAGTTTTGTAAATGGATTTCATGGGGAATCCTTGTTCTTGCTTGCAATCTCTAACTTAATGTGTTTATTCAAGTAGGGCATGCTATCATGGAGACCACTTGTCAGGTCTTGGACCTTGACTTGCCGTATAACATCCTCCTAGGACGCCCATGGATTCATGCAATGAAGGCAGTAGGTCGACTTTCCATCAATGTGTGAAATTTACACATGAGGGACAAGAAGTTACTATCCATGGAGATCTCCCCGAATCTTTCTCGCATGAAAATCCTTGAAGCAAACTAGTACAAAATCCCCCAAGTACCAAAAAATGATGAGGTCCCATCCACACCATACATTGATCCCACCACTCTTGCATCCACTTCTACGATAGAGACAACTGCCACTCCCACCATCCCCACCATCTCTGACATCAAGGTCATCATCCAAGATAATGGTTGTGGAAACTACAAGTTCCCTAATAATGCTTTTGTGGTAGGAGAGTTACCATAATCTCCTAGATCACGAGGATGTCCACAAATAAATGAAGCCTCCACATCCCAAATGTCTCCTGAAGATTATCCTAACTTTACAAGTTGGGGAGATCTAGGCCCCAGAAGTTATTGAGGCAAATTCATCTCATATGCTATATCAAGATGAAAGACTAGTACCGAACTTACCAATGGATGACAGAAGCAAGGGTCTACAAATGATGCTCGCAATGGTCTACAAACGATGAGGTGCTCTCAGAATTCATTGGATTGTGGGATAACATTTCAGATGGGGATCACAAAGCAGGATTCATAATTGAGCTAGATACACATGCCTATTATGGGGAAACAATTGAATCCCTCAGTCACAAAAGTGAAAAATTAAGAATAATATCCAAGTCCTTGAGTGAAAACCACACTGTGGCACTCTTCGACCAAAAAAAAGTAAAAAGAAAGGATGAACCCAATGGTGAAAAGCTCTCTGAGGTGCCCGAGGATGGGGGATTCAATCTTCCTTCTAGAGCTATTCATCATGAAAAATCAGCAGTCCTGGCAAAAAAATGCAATCTATTCAATCTAGGGACAGAGGAAACTCCCTATATCACATTCTACACGGAGTCACTACTATCAAAAGAACAAGAGCTCCTAGCAGCATTCCTAAGAGAAAGACAGATAAATTTCGCATGGAGTTATGCTGACATGCCAGGACTTGATCCAGAGATCGTGGTTCACCACTTAGAAGTGTATCCAGAAGCAAAGCCTGTCAAACAAAAGCTTCAAAAAATGCACCCTGAGATCACCCTATTAGTCAAAATGGAGCTAAAAAAGCTATTAGATGCAGGATTCATCTGACTGGTAGATTATCCAGAATGGGTGTCAAACTTGGTACCTATTTCAAAACCCGATGGGAACATCAGAATCTACATAGACTTCAGAGACTTGAACAAGGAATGTCCAAAGGATGACTTCCCGCTTCCCAACATCGACTGATAGTAGATATGACAGCTAGACATGAAATGTTGTCACTAATGGATGGATTCTCAGGGTACAATCAAATCATGATAGCTAAAGAGGACCAACATAAAATAGCTTTCACTTGCCCATGGGGGACCTATTGTTGGAACATGATGCCATTTGGCTTAAAGAACGTAGGAGCAACATATCAAAGGGACATGACATTGATATTCCATGACATGATCCATAAGACAATTGAAGATTATGTTGATGATATTCTAGCCAAGTCCAAAAAAAGAAAAGATCACATAGCAACCCTAAGTTCCATCTTTGACAGGCTGGAGGAGTACAAGGTTAGATTAAACCCAAAGAAGTGTGCCTTTGGCATACAATCAGGAAAGCTCCTAGGATATATAGTGTCAATGAGGGGTATTGAGGTAGATCCAACAAAGGTAAAAGCAATCCTCGAAATGGAGGCACCAAAAATATTAAAATAATTGAGAGGTTTCCAAGGTAGACTCCAATCCATTCGAAGATTCATAGCACAATTGGCGGACAAACAAAACCCATATTCTCACCTACTCCACAAGGGAGTAGCGTACAAATGGGATACCAAGTGTGAAGAGGCATTCAAAAAAATCAAGGAATATCTACTGACACCACCAGTCTTAATGCCACCAATCCCAAGAAAACCATTGATCATATACGTATCAGCAACAGCAGCAGCCCTTGGAGCTCTCTTAGCTCAGCATGACGAAAATGGAACAGAAAGGGCTATCTATTACATCAGTAGAAAAATGGTTGGGCATGACCTAAACTATTCATTCATCGAGAAATCACGCCTTGCAGTAGTGTTTGCATCATAGAAATTCAGACATTACATGTTGGCACATAAAATAAAACTCATCACCAAAATTGACC
>VDFB02059160.1:0-146630 GCA_007258455.2 Sequoia sempervirens
GTAAGATGTGGAAGGAGATTCTTAATTCCCTAATGCATCATCTCTAGAAGAGAGTGTATTGGAATGAAGAGAAGGTAGAGTAAAATTGAGAAAAGTATCAATGATTTCATATTCTTGCAACAAAATATCCTCCAACGTAAGAGGAATTTCATGAGAAAGATCAAAGAGACCGAGTGACATGGGTAAAGGCAAGTCACCATCACATGCAAGAAATGGAACATCATTAACACTTTGAATAAAATTAGATACTAAACTAACAAAAGAGAATATTAAATTTATTTTGAATATAGTAAGTTAAATATAATAAATAACAGATAAACAAGTCGGTCGAAGGCCGATGCATTACTTTTGCTTTGATGTTATGGAATGGGGTTTGGGGCAGTGCCTCAAAAAAATTTTTGGGGAAGGATAAATCTTTGATTTGTCTTTATATATATATATATAAAGAGGTGTTTACATCAGGTTCACCAAAATGTAGAGAAGGGAGATTCGCGGCTCACGAGTTCTCTTCATTCAAAGAACCTCACAGAGCAAACTACCCTAAACTAGCTCAAGGAACAATGCGAAAGTTCTAGAATTTGAAAGAGCGGGTCGTAGAGATTTTTTGGATAGACTAACAAGCTCCCAACCAAAGGATGGAAACATGGGTCTAGGATGACAGTGTGGCATGTTGGCATCTCTCTAGCGCGTTGGTGTCTGTATAGACTAGAAAGTGAGTTTATCACAAAAAATGACAATGGCTACTTCTACTCTAATTACTGAGGACCTCAAGAATATAGGAAAGTAAGAGAATACAATAGAACTAAAATAAAGTATAGATGATAAAGATAAGGAGAAGAAAGAAAGTTCTTACAACCACCAAAGTAATGAAGCCTTTAGCATGAGAATGTCTTCAATACCTGTATACATGAGATCTGGAGAAAGTTTCGGGGCTATATAGGGGTTTACCTCAATCAAACCCCTATTTTGATGTTCCCATCTCCATGAATAGCTAGATAGATAAAGATAAATGGAGAAAGGAGTGATAAAAGAAATCCCCACTCAAGGAGGAGAACTCGTATCATAAAGTCAATATGTGATAGATAGCGGATGTGTGAAATCCCAAGATGCTCACAAGCACAAGGTGAGGGAGATAGAGCTATGAAGGCTTAAGGAAGCCAAATGGAGAGAGAAATAGAGCTGCAAGAGCCAAGAGTGTTGCAAAGGATTTTGTAAGGATGTGAGAGTGTTGTTGTAATAAGCTATATGGAGCTATGCAAGCAAGATAGCAAGAGAAAGAGGAGGAAAATGCAAGAGCCAAAGCTGGAGAGAAGTTAGAAATATTCAGAAGGACCAAAGAGATGGAAAAGATAGCATTTAAGGAGAGGATAGGAGGGAAAAGAAGCTTCACAGGTGGTTATAAGAAGACCCAAGCCGTTACCACTAAAAAAATTCATTGACAAGGGGAAAACATGCTTGAAAATGGTCATTTGAACGTTGAAACATCACAGGATGTTAGCGCGTCGCATGGATGTCTATGAACCATGATCTTAACAAGCCAACCCTCACTAATAGTTAATTTTTGCAAATGGGTTTCAACATCTTTGTACCTTGCCAGAGATGTAACTATGGCTTCAAGGAATTTACCAACCTTAACTCTCTCACATAGATCTACAAATCCATCAGCTATTATTTGTTTCATCTTACTAACAAATAGGCTTTCAAAAAGTTCATCCCATAGACTCTTTGAGTGCTTCAAAATAATCTCACACACGCATTGCCATGGAAACTCAATAGTTGAACCAAAAACCATTTTTAGCCACTCCAAGCTCCCTTCAAATGCATCCAAACTATCTAATGTTTCTCTGATCAATGTCTCATTCTCTGCAAGTTCCTTGCCACTTTTCACAAGATCAAGCAAATACTTTACCCCAAGCCTATCTACAGAGAGAATATCATTTGCACATGTCTTAAGCCATGCTAAGAAAGACTCTGATATAAATTCACTCAACAAAATCATCATGGTAGCTTGTAGCTTCTCTCTATGAGATTTCCACAACTACACCTCATTGTCTGGGTTTGGAATCCCACCAAACAACTATGATCTAGGTGGCACTGCCAACACAATCTTATAAAAAAGAGGCAAATCATTGAGAACCTCCAAGAAGAGTTCCCTAGCCTAACATAGTGTTACCTGTATGACTCTTACCACATTACATAAAATGGAATTGACTACCCCCACCTTATCGATCTATCGGTGGAGCTTTGAGGGGATTTCCCCTGAAGTAGTAATGTTAGGCCAATAATGTCCCTGTTTAAAATGATAGAAATGGATCGCATCTCTCAAAACTATTTCTCTTGCAACAATCTTGGAGATGAATTTAGATGTAGTGTGGAAATCAGAACATACTTGAAGGTTCGTAACAACTCTAATAGTTGTACCAGGGGCCATGTTTAACAAACCAAATGCAATTGCTAAATTTTCACTATGGTGCCAGATAAATGATTCTTTATACCATTTTTCCTTCATTTTCTAAGCCAATTTCTCCTACTTTGCAGGATAAATGATAGTTATTTGCAAGACACAAATGAATTCCAATGATTTATTTAGGTTTTTTTTTAAATCATAAACCCTGTAATAAAATATGAAGAAAAACTGCAAAAATTATTTGCAAGTTCTCATGTGGTTGTCTTGGATGAACCCACAAGCCAAATGTTGAACCCTGGTTGAACCTTGCCCACACTGGACCAATATCCAAGATTCGTAACTTAGGGAAAAATAGTAGAGGTAAGCATCACATATGACACAAGGACTAGGATGCATGCAAGCTGCAAGCAAGGCAAGATTCTTGTTTTACATACCCAAGTGAAAAAATTACCAAGTGAATGAGCATGGATTTGAAACCAAAACATGAATTGGCTGCTTAAAACACTTAGACATTTCCCTTAAATAAGTGTGGTGCTTGGTCTTAATAAATCAAGAGGTTTTTTGATCCCATACCATCAAGATTATTGTCATGGTGACTATGATGTGTGCAAGCAATCACAAGGCAACGATCTTGTCTTATGTGCCAAAGTGGTGTATTAATCAAGTGAATGAGTGTGGATTTGAAACCCTGAGACATTTGGGGCTATTTTTCATCTAGATCCAACCACTTCTAACTATTGTGAAGATACTAAGTTTACTCTTAATAAGTGTGTTATTTGGTCTAAATGATCAAGAGGTTGATGAAGCTCGTAAGATCAAGATTGTTGCCATTTGGCTTATAGAAACTATTAAATGTGTTGGGGTTATAAATTACCTAGGATATAAAAGTGAAATTTTAATGACATAAAAACTTCCTACTTGCTTTTTTGTGTTCATATCCTACTTTGCTTAGAAAACATGACTTGGATGGGTGGAAAAAGTTGCAAGAGATGGGTGTATTAGATCAAGTTCATGACATTGTCTTTTGAGTGAATAACTTCATTTGATAAGTGGCCCACTAGCTTATTGGCCTTTCTAGGAATATTTTGAATTTTGATAACATTGGTTGAATCCACCAATCTGTATAGGGAGGGTGATGCAGGGGCACCATCGAAGAACTTTAGGCAATTTAGGTTGTTAAAGAGAAAGCTCTAGGATGAAGAAATTTGTGTAGTAAATAAGGTCTTGAAGACCAATAAATTATGAAATCAATCATAATTTGGTGGTAATTAGGTGTCTAGGAGTCAATAATTTTGATATTGCAAAAAAATTGCACTTTGTTGCAAAGTTATTGTAAAACCCAAAAGTTGTAAATGTAGGATTTTAGGAGTTCAAAATAAAATGGTAGTAAATGGTTGAATAAGGTCATTTAGTGTTGGTTGAGTGAATGTAGGTGCAATTAGGTCATTTACAAACCATTTAAGGTTATTGGTAGATTCATTTTGTCAGATTTTGCAATATTGCTAAAAATAGTTGCAACAAGACAATTTTTGCTTGTAATGGGAGAATCCATGTTCCTCCTTTCGAATTAAAATTTGTAACTGATGGATAAATGTTTTAAAAAATCCTAAAAAAGGCTTGAATAATGGATATTGAAGATTGTATTGAAAATACAAGTCTATAAACAACGTTTTATCAGAAAATTCACTATATTTATGTGCTTTCATAACTTCACCAGAACTGTATGGCCCGTACAGTCATTGTGAGGCTTTGAAATCTTTATTATTTTGTTTAGGAATGATATATCTCTCTATTGTATCAATTTTGAGAGTCTTACTTTAAGATTTGAGTGATAACTTGGTAGTTTTTTGAAATCTACCTATAACAGGCCAGTGAGGGCCAATTTTGAAGTTTTTATAATGTATCAGGAAATCCACCTTCTGTGGGAGGTTTTGACTTAGTGTATTGTCTTCACCAATGATAGATTAGATGTCTTGAAGGCTTATAAAGTTAGGGGAATCAAGTTTAAAGGAGATGTGTGTTGCCCTAATGCTATACAAGGCATTTTCCTTGTGAAAAAGAGGTGTTAAGGTTGGGTTTTTGCAAAATGATGTTGGAACCTTCAAAGTTATGATAGATTGAGTTTGAGCAGGGTTAGTAAGATGTTTTGGAGCCATTTGTTGAGTTGTACAAGCCCGAGAGTTATTAGTTTGAATAAAGCCTAGTATTTTGCATGAAAAGTGAGGGTTTGTTGGGGTAGCACCCTAGAGGGCTTAAATACTTGAACTGGTCATGAAATTTCGAGTTTTGAATCACATTTAGTGATTTTCTAAGAGATTGAGTGGAAAATAGAAGTTTAGGTGGGACTTCCTTTGGAAAATAGGGCTAATTTAGTAGCCCAAATAGGGGTAGGTTATTGAAAATCCAATTTGAGCTTAAGAAACCTTGTGAGTTCTTTTGGTATGTTGTTTCTATGGTTGAAGAGTTTCTTGATGTTAAGTCTTAAGACCATTTGTAGTTACGGGAAAGAGCTTTGAGGCCATGTTTCTCAATAGGGTGCATGTTTGGGACAAGTTGAGAGAATAAAGTTGAAGAATAGATTCTTTTTTTTGTTTGATCATTTGTGAACATTTGTGAGATTGGAAGAATCTTCTTGACCCTACTTACATTAGAGGGCTATGTTGTAGTTTTAGAATATTTACTTACCTAAGAGGAATCACTTCAACATATGTTCTTATCTAATATTCATTTTGATTGCCAAGTGATTCTATATGCTATTCACATATTATGATGATATATTCATTATACGGAGACTGAGATTCAAAGATATATGTCAATTGCTACTACCTAGGCTGGGTTAGGATTGATATGACTGTGGAAGGTATTTTAATCGCAGATGAAGGTGGAAATACGGAGAGTATGGGGCGCCTTACTCTGAGTCACCTAGGAATTTTTTTACCAAAAGGCGTGAAATACGCCATCAGGTGGCAAACTGTCGCAATAATGTAATTTTTTAAAGAACTACTGTATTGCAGTTAAACACCTAATTTACCATTGCATGACAGCAACGTATGGTGGAAATTATGGCTGTGTCTGACGTATTTGAATGATATATGAACATATATACCTGAATCATAAGAAAACATGAAGGAAATGTTGAAATGAAAGGAATTTTTTTAATTAAAAATTTTGATCGCAATTTTTATATACTGTTTAGTCTTAAATTAAGAATTTCATGTAGATTCTGATATTATGTTCCAAATTCAAATTCAAGTTTTTACTTTCAAGATTTAATTTGGATTAAAATTGAAGACCCAGACCTATATTATGTTTTGAGGACTCAAGCCAAATTCTAACCACTTATATAGGCTGGATTGCTCGAATCAGAAATGGAGCCCAAAGAGGGGGTGTATTAGGTGAAGGGTGTTTGTGGATTTAAATACTTATGTTGATGAATGAAATTGAAGAAGAACTGAATGACAATGGAATTAAATAAAACAAAAGGAATTTCATGTCTCTTGAGAAGGGACTTTGAAATTTTCAAACAACAAAAGGTTAGTGAAATTGAAAAGATGAAGATATTTTTATGACCAAATAAAAAGTTAGTTTTTTAGTTGATTTTACCAAGTTGTGTGGACTATGGATAATTCTTTTTGATTAATTAGTTGGGGGTATCTATTGACACCCCCACCCAAAAGGAAATATAAGAAATACATATATATAGAAAATAAAAAATAGCCATACCAGTCTCAATGGACAATAAAGAAGAAGACTATATTTATCAACCTGCTAGTACTTAAACAACACTGGCATTGAAGGGGCCCCAAAAACTACCATTTAACAACCAAGCAAAATGAAAAAAAGGGGGTATTCAACAAACACCTACCACTTCATGCTAGAAGATACCTCTTCAACCTGCACACTACTTCTATATTCTCTTATAATTTATTGATGCCTCTAAAGTGACACATCCAAAGAGGGTAACTTTGATCTTTGAAATTGATGAATTTTTTACTAAATTGATAATGTTTGAAGTTTATTTTTCTTTTTCTTTCTTAGATGTTGAGTATAATTAATAATTTTAATGTTTTGTTGCAACTTGTAGGTGAGTATGTTGATATGATAAAGGTTAGCATTTTCAATCCTCTAAAAGTTATCAGAATTGCTTTAGTTGATGCAAAAAGGTAAAACTATTTATCTTTATTATAATTAGTGGAACTTGCAACTACAACATCTAATAAAAATATACTTCCATATATGCTTTTGATGGATGTTCATATCCTCATCCAAAGCTCCAATTCACACACAAGAAAGAACACTTTCAAGTGTATCAATTACAAAATTTACAATTAATAATCAAGCTATTGATCAGTTGTTCAGGAATAAGGCAATTGTATATCACTAATTGAATATTGTCTATTTGTTTGTTGTCCTGCATGAATTCATCTTTTTAAAAATTGAAAGAGTTAACTAGGAAACATTATATTTAGTGTCAAAGTTTAGGGTGTCATAGTTGGAAAAGGAAAAGAAAATGTTTGAAATTTATCCTCTATATTATTTGACTTTTTTGAGTTTTTGATGTGCAAATTTTGACACCTTATTTTCAGGTTGCAACTCCAAATTGGAGAAGTGAAAGGTGAATACCAGCGAGGAAGAGTTTGCAGGAGCCAAAACCAATAGCGGCAGGAAAGGTGTGGATTTGCGAGGGGATTAAATGGGTCAAGCCCCTATAGGAGGTCGTTGCCCTTCCAAAAGGACTACAATTAAGGAAGGGGAAAATAGTATAAGTATATGAAAATAGGAGTATTATGTTTATATAGTGTCTGTAAGTTGTACAATGTCACTGAGACATTGAATGTAACCAATCAAATTTTGATTTTCCAATGAGTCTTAATGAAGTAAATTTTCAGAGTGGTTTTTTCTCCACTCATAAATATTGTGTTATGGCTCCTCTTGATTTGTAATATTTTTTTGTTTGTGTATGATCAATCATATTTGTTCAAACATTTTAGTCTTCATTTCATGGTGTTTTTTAACATTTGAATATCTATGATAGTTGAAGTTTATATGCATAAATTTGTGAGGATTAATTAAGTTAGATTTGATTTGTAATGACTAAATATATGACTAAAGTAATGACTAAATACATGACTAAATTAATGACTTAAATATATGACTAAATTAATGACTAAATATATGACTGAATAAATGACTACCTTGACTAAATAAATGACTAGTTAACAACAATCAATGACTAAATTAATGACTAAATCAATGACTAAATCAATGACCAAATCAATGACTAAATAAATGACTAAAATAGTTTAGTCATAAATTTAGTGGTGTTATAAATGACTACAAATAAACCACTAATAATCACGTGACTAAAATTAGTCATTTATATGCAACTTTTAGTAGTTTATTTAGTCATATATTGTTGTTTGTGTACTAGTGTGTACAAAATTGCTTCATGTAAGCATTGATCAATGTTAAGAAGGGTTTGAGGGGAGTCTTTGGAGTTCAGACAAGTGCTTAGGAGCAAAGAAGTGTCAAATCGAATTAATGTTGGCTTCTTTATAGAGTTGAATCTAGGATTTATGTGCTTGTAGAATAAGTGTAGGGTATGAGTTGTTGCCACCTTTGAAAACTATAGAATATTGTGCTTATTTTTTTCAAAACCACATTGTGATTGTCCTTTAGAGCTCCTTGATTTATCATAGAGAATGATTAAAAATGCAACAAATCCATGAAGAATGAATTCAAAGAATGGTTTGTGATGCTATATCTTGGAATTATTCACTATTTCTTTCGCAATGAGGTAACTTAAAAATATAATAAGCATTTTCAATTACACAACATTAATACATTTTGTATTTGTTAGAAAGGTAAATGGTATGAATGAATGGAAACTTGCATTAACAACTATGTCAAGTCACTTGAATTTATCTAAGCATGATGAAGGTGATTTTTTTATTGCACAAAATAATGATTGGAAACTTGCATTAACATTGATGAAAGCTCTTAGGTTTTCCAAATTAGTTGAAAATATTTTTTTTCCCAAAACTATCACTAAAAATCACAAGTCAACAATGAATAGAAATTTTGACTCACACCATACTAGGGAAAACACCTCACACCAAGTCTAGGTGTCAACCATTGCTTGTCAAGTTCTTAACTCATGAGGAAATGGTTGTTCAACAAGATAAGATATTAGTATAATTATGATGATCAATATGATTTTTGGCATGAATCCATAGATGTTTTCAAATATATTCTTGCTAAGAAGAAAGTTGAAGGGAAGTGTTTGAGTCATGATTCAACTAGTATGCTTATTTGTGCATGCTTTAGTTAGGATTCTGACACACTAAATAATAAAGACATCAAATGCATAGAATGCATGCACTAAGATAATCCAAGGGAAATAACGAGGTTTCAAGCCATGACAATGGCAATGTATCACAAGAATGGATAGCAAAGTGAGATCCACCCCAAGAAAGCAGTGGACAGTGACCCTGTGACCTGCTTGCCAAAATACTTTAGGATTGTGTTTTACCCTTAGTGATTGTAATTAATGACTTGGGATTGTGATGTATTTATGGAATGAAAATATTTTGATTTATATGTAATGTGGCAGTTACATTAGAAGATGTTAAAGGTACAGTCCATCAAGGAGCCGAAATGAATTTTTCAAATCCTTTATATATAAGTTGCTTACATTCCATGAGACCACATTGCTTTGAGGCATTTCCTTGAGGCAATTTTTCAAATCCTCTATATAAGTTTACCTAAATTTGAATCTATTATGTCATGCTTTCCATTTTTATCTTCAAACTCCTAAAAATTAAACTTTTACATCCAACTTCCATCTAATTAAACATTGAATTCTATGTATAAAAATGAAGATTAATAAAATCATCAAATGAATGGTCTATAAATTATCAAAACAAAACAAAAATATTCAATATTTAAACATCTACCTAAAATGAAATGGAGTGAATTCCACTATCCATGATGGAAATGGACTACTATAAGCAATGAAAATGGAATTCATAAGAAAATTTGTGTTAATTTGATATCGTTTATATAAGTTTAAACATGAATTCATCTAAATTATGTCATGTTTTTCATTTTTTTTCTTCAAACTCATAAAAATTAAACTTTTTTATGCAACTTCCATCTAATTCAATGTTGAATTGTATTTCAAAATGTTATGATTAATAAAATCATGAAAGGAATGGTTTATATTTCAAAAAAAAACAAATAAACTAAATAAAAACATTTCAATAGTACCAAAATGAATATATTACCTAAGATAATGTAAAATTATGTAGAAAGTTCAATTTTTTTTCTTCTACATTGTCTAGCATATAAATTGGTGGTAAAAAGGTGATGGATCAAGCATAGATTGGTACACCAAAAATTCAACTACATAAAAAAGGCATTTCTAGTTAGATAAAGCATAGAACTAGACAAATACAAAAAGATCTAGGCCTTAATCATGGGGTCAACTCATATTTTACCATTCCAAGAAAAAAACACTTTTGGCACTCGCTAAATTTGGAGAGTGCAAAATTTGGCGAGCTCCAAATGTGTTGCATGAAAATTTTATACATGTGATTTGAGTCAAATTACCACTAGAGCTAGAGGGAGAGCCCTAACAAAGATAAATATAGTGAGACCTGAGAGAGATGGAGTGTGAGAGGGGGGGTTGGAGTGAGATATATTTTAGGTGTAGGTGGGAAGGAATGAGCACTGGGGAGAGGTACAAGAGAGGGGACTGGATAGAGAGAGAAGTCTCAGGTAGTATGGGAGGAGTGGAATCTAGGAGAGAGAGAGGGGGATTGGAGTGAGACAGATTAGTCTAGGTATCATGGAGGGAGTGAGACTTGAGAGAGAGAGAGAGAGAGATTGGAGAGGGAGAGAGATTTATCCAATTAGGGTGGGAGGAAATACCTGATAGAGGGAGAGGGATTGGGAGGGACAACACTTGAGAGAGACAAAAATACCAAAGTGGGAGAGTGGGTTGGAGGGAGATAGATTTTTCTAGGTAGGGTGGAAGGGAGTGATACTTGAGAGAGAGGGAATGTGAGAGACCGAATTGGAGTGAGAGAGATTAGTCTAGGTAGTGTGGGAGGGAGTGAGACTTGAGAGAGAGAGATTTGAGAGGGAGAGAGAGTAATTCAATTAAGGTGGGGTAAATACCTGAGAGAGGGAGAGGGGTTTGGAGGTATGAGAGGAAGAGAGAAAGATAAAGACCTAAGAGAGGTAGATGGAGTGAGAGAGACAAAGATACCAAAGGGGGAGATAGTGTGTGTGAGAGAGACGGGGTTGGAGTGAGATAAATTTGTTTGGGTAGGGTGGGAGTGAGTGAGACCTAAGAGATAGGGAGTGTGAGAGAGGGGATTGGAGTGAGAGAGAGTAGTCTAGGTAGTGTGGGAGGGAAACCTAAGAGAGAGAGACTTGAGAGGGAGAGAGTTATCCATTTAGGGTGGGGAGAAAGACCTGAGAGAGGGAGAGGGTTTGGGAAGGATGAGAGGGAGAGAGAAATATAATGACCTAAGAGAGGGAGATGGAGTGAGAGAGACAAAAATACCAAATGGGGAGAGAGAGAGAGAGAGAGGGAGTGTGAGAGAGAGGATTGGAGTGAGAGAAATTAGTCTAGGTAGTGTAGGAGGGAGTAAGACCTGAGAGAGAGAGAGACTTGAGAGGGAGAGAGAGTTATCCAGTTAGGGTGGGGGGAAATACCTAAGAGAGGGAGAGGGGTTGGAGGGATGAGAAGGAGAGAGAAAGATAAATACCTAAGAGAGGGGGATGGAGTGAGAGAGACAAAATACCAAAGGGGGAGAGAGAGAGGGAGTGTGAGAGAGGGTGTTGGAGTGAGATAGATTTGTCTAGGTAGGGTGGGATGGAATGAGATCTAAGAGAGAGCGAAAGTGAGAGAGGGGAATGGAGTGAGAGAGAGAGTAGTCTAGGTAGCATGGGAGGGAGTTTTAAAACCTGAGAGAGAGAGAGAGAGAGACTTGAGAGGGAGAGAGAGTTATCCAATTAGGGTGGGGGGAAATACCTGAGAGAGGGAGAGGGGTTGGGAGGGTTGAGAGGGAGAGAGAAATATAAATACCTAAGAGAGGGATATGGAGTGAGAGAGAAAAAGACCAAAGGGGGAGAGAGAGGGAGTGTGAGAGAGGGGGTTGGAGTGAGATAGATTTTTCTAGGTAGGGTGGGAGGGAGTGAGACTTGAGAGAGAGAGACTACTACATTGGAGAAAGAGAGTTGTCTAGTTAGGATGGGAGGGAGAGACCTAAGGGATGGAGAAGGGTGAGAGGGATATTTTGAGGAAGAGACCTGAGAGAGAGGGAGTATGAGAGAGGGGGTTGGAGTGAGATATAATAGTCTAGGTAGCGTGGGAGGGAGTGAGACTTGAGAGAGAGAAACTACTACATCTAAGAAAGAGGGTTATCTAGTTAGTATAGGAGGGAAAGACCTGGGAGAGGGAGAGGGGGTGGGCAGGATATTTTGAGGGAGAAACTCGAGAGAGAGGGAGTGTGAGAGATGGGGTTGGAGTGAGAGATATATGTCTAGGTAGGGTGGGAGGGAGGGAGAGGGGGTGGGAATGTTATCTAGAGAGGGAGTTAAGGTGTAAAAATTATATAAGCCTTTCAAATGGACATCTGAGAAAGAGGGTTATCTAGTTAGTATGGAGGGAGTGACCTGAGAGAGGGAAAAGGGGTGGGATGGATATTTTGAGGGAGAGAGTTGAGAGAGAGGGAGTGTGAAAGAGGGGATTGGAGTGAGAGAGAGAGTAGTCTAGGTATCAATGCCAAGGAGTGATACCTAAGAGAGAGAGAGAGACTTGAGAGGGAGAGAGTGTTATCTAGTTAGGCTTGGGGAGACCTGAGAGAGGGAGAGGGGATGGGAGGGATATTTTGAGGGAGAGACCTAAGAGAGAGGGAGTGTGAGAGAGGGGGTTGGAGTGAGAGAGATATGTCTAGGTAGGGTGGGAAGGAGGGAGACCTAAGAGAGAGAGACTTGAGAGGTAGAAAAAATTATCCAGTTATGGTGGGGGGAAAGAAGTAAGAGAGGAAGAGGGGTTGGAGGGATGAGAGTGAGAGAGAAAGATGAATACCTAAGAGAGGGAGATGGAGTGAGAGAGAGACAAAAAGACAAAAGGGGGAGAGAGAGAGAGGAGTGTGAGAGGGGGTTAGAGTGAGATATATTTTTCTGCGTAGGGTGGGAGGGAATGAGACCTATAGAGATACTTGAGAGGGAAAGAGAGTTATTTGATTAGGGTGGGGGAAAATACCTAAGAGAGGGAGAGGGGTTGGAGGGATGAGAGGGAGAGAGAAAGATAAAGACCTAAGATAGGGAGATGAAGTGAGAGAGAAAAAAAACCAAAGGGGGAAGAGAGAAAGGGAGTGTGAGAGGGGGGGTTGGAGTGAGATAGATTTGTCTAGGTAAGGTGGGAGGGAATGATACCTAAGAGAGAGAGAGTGTGAGAGAGAGGATTGGAGTTATAGAGAGTAGTCTAGTTAGCATGGGAGGGAGTGAGACCTAAGAGAGAGAGAGAGAGAAACTTGAGAGGGAGATAGAGTTATCTAGTTAGGGTGGGGGAAAGACCTAAGAGAAGGAGAGGGGTTGGGAGGGATGAGAGGGAGAGAAAGATAAAGATCTAAGGGAGGGAGATGGAGTGAGAGAGAGAAATACTAGAGGGGGAGAGAGAGAGAGGGGGATTGTGAGAGAGTGGGTTGGAGTGAGATATATTTGTCTAGGTAAGGTGGGAGGGAGTGATACTTGAGAGAGAGAGAGACTACTACATTGGAGAAAGAGAGTTATCTAGTTAGGATGAGAGGGAGAGACATAAGAGAGGGGGAAGGAGTGGGAGGGATATTTTAAGGAAGAGTTTTGAGAGAGAGGGAGTTGGAGTGAGATACAATAGTCTAGGTAGGGTGGGAGGGAGTGAAACCTAAGAGAGAGATACTCTATATCTAAGAAAGAGGGTTATCTAGTTAGTATGGGAGGGAGAGACCTAAGAGAGAAAGAGGGGGTGGGAGGGATATTTTGAGGGAGAGACCCAAGAGAGGGGTGTGTGAGAGAGGGGTTTGGAGTGAGAGAGATATGTCTAGGTAGGGTGGCAAGGAGTGAGATGGAGATGGAGAGGGAGAGGGGGTGGGAAGGTTATCTAGAGAGGGTGTTAAGGTGTAAGAATCATATAAGCCAATCAAATGGACATCTAAGAAATAGGGTTATCTAGTTAGTATGGGATGGAGTGACCTGAGAGAGGGAAAAGGGGTGGGAGGGATATTTTGAGGGAGAGACCTAAGAGAGGGAGAGGATGTGGGAGGGATATTTTGAGGGACAGACCTAAGAGAGAGGAATTGTGGGAGAGAGGGTTTGAGTGAGAGATATTTATCTAGGTAGGGTGGGAGGGAGTGAGGCCTTAGAGAGAGAGACTACTATAGATTAGAGATTCAAGAGGGATATCTACTTAGGATGGAAGGGAGAGACTTGAGAGAGGGAGAGGGGGTGGGATGGATATTTTGAGGGAGATACCTAAGAGAGAGGGAGGGTGAAAGAGGGGATTGGAGTGAGAGAGTAGTCTAGGTAGTGTGGGAGGGAGTGAGACTTGAGAGGGAGAGAGAGTTATCTAGTTAGGCTAGGGGAGAGACCTGAGAGAGGGAGAGGGAGTGGGAGGGATATTTTGAGTGAGAGACTTGAGAGAGAGGGAGAGTAGTTAGGGTGGGTGGGAGAAACTTGAGAGAGGGAAAGGGGCACGATAGATTTAAGAGACAAAGGGTGGAAGGGACAGAGCAAGGGGGAGACTTAAGATAGAGGGGGTGGGAGGAATAGAGGAAGGGAGAGACTTGAGAGAGTGGGTGGGAGGGATAGAAAAATGAAGAGACTTGAGAGGGGGAGATATCCTATACATTAAATGCTCAAGCCTATACCTTAAACCCTAAGGATGGAAGACAAGGTAGAGAGTGTAGGAGAGACTTAGAGATGGTTGAGAGTGAATGGGTACATATTGGTTAAGAGGGAAGGAGGTAGAGAGTGTATGAAAGGTAAAACCTCAACTATCCATCAATGATCATAAATTGTGAACTCTCAGCATTATCAAAGTGGTCGAGCAAAGAGAGGGGAACTTAGTTTTTTTTCAAAGTAGCTCATTTGGCAAGTGCAAAATTTGGCACTCTCCAAATGGCACATCACATTTGGTAAGCACCAAATTTGGCGCTTGCCAAATGTGATGTGCTATTTAGAGAGCACCAAATTTGGCACTTTCCAAATGAGCTGCTATGGATGAGTTTTCCTTAGGATTTACCAAATTTCCTCATATTTTTGTCCATGTTGACCATCACACTGCACATCTTTCAATGCAAGTTTATAAAAAAACCGTGATGACATTAACCTCTCTCTTAGCTATCTAAATATATATATATATAATTGTTTTGATTAAGTTAAGGTTTTGATCCATAACTCCTCTTGTAATTGCCTTTGTTTTTGGTCAAAAACCAACATGTGCTAGTTTTAGGATAGATTTTTACTCCATCGAATCATGAAAAAAATTGCATTTTTTAAAACTAGGCTCCATTCTACACATGATGAAAAAAAATGATTTTCAATTAGTTTTCAAAAAATTTAGGAGGGAGCACACTCAAATTTCAGCTTTCTAGGATGTGTCCATTTCAAAAATTCATAAGATATTATATATTCATTCAAAAAAATAGCCTGAAGAAGGAGGATAAACTACATGGTGTTAACTAATTTCTCACCATTTAGATTTTTGAAATTCTAAAAGAAAGTTAATGAAAAAGGGGGGGCCTCAAACACTATGCTACTTTTTTGATAAAAATAGGACCTTTTTTGGGCCCCCCATTTTTGAGACCCTTAATCTTCATTAATTTCAAAAATAATTAGTAGCTTATAAACTAGACTCGAAGCACTTCAACTCTTGTTCTTGCTGCATCTTGAAATTTTGAGTGTAACTATCTTCATTTTCTCGTGCAAATCAAATTTTATTGATTTAAAAAAAAAAGTGGTATCTTAAAAGCCTTTTTTGTGTCACAGATCCATGCACTTACCCCTTTCATTTCATATTCTTCTTGCATCATGCATTTTATTGGATCTAATATGTTGATGTAGAGTTCATGATCCATTCAAGAATTCAAAGTATTATTTCAAATCAAGTTTCAAGATCAAGATCCACATCCATTGAAGCTATTTCATGTAAGTTGTAGATCTTCATTCCAAGGTTTATTCAAGGTTTTAGTGAGTTGTGACATGTAGAGTTGTTCATTCATCATTCCTTCTATGATATTTTGTTTCATTTCAAGGTTTGATTATCAAAATAGGTTTTGACCAAGGAAAAACCCCATTCACCAAAACAAAACATTTTTCCCTCTTGATTTTTGTTTATAGATTTAGGTGGAAGAAATCTTGGAGACCTCTTGAAGAGTAAAATTGGAGAACTTTTCAAAGTCGCAAAAGTTTTCATAAAAGTTTTCATATCACGGAAACTCAATTATGTAATTTATTTCCATCTTTCTTAACCTGAAACTTGGAAAAATTGAGAGATTTAGATCTATTACAAAGGCTCCTGAAAGTTACAAACAAACCATAAACCAAGACCCATTCGCCCCTGGGAAAATGAGTCCCAAGTCAGCTTCAAAAAAGCACTTTTGGTGACTATTACACATCATCTTACCTCTCTCTAATCTATATTTCAATTTTTGGTTCCATCAGTATTGAGCTTAATCTTCAAGATCCAAGTTGTAGATTGCATTTTGGAGTTAGTTTGCTATTTTTAATCTTTCTCCCCAAAGTGTTTTTTAATCAAGACCCCCGTCCTTGCAAAAAAGGGAAATTAGTAGATTCACACTTTGACTTGACTCACCTAAAGGTTGATAGTCCTTTCATTGTTTGGGTCTCATTTCCTAATGAAATAGTGAAATATACATCCCTAATTGATCCATAATCACACATTAGCACACCTATTTTCTTCATTTCATTTTCGTGAACCTGACTTTTTTATCATTGCAATTTTCTAATGTTGGAGTCCATTTTCACCCTAGATTTAGAGTATTGCATTCATTTGCATTTCATTACATTGAATTGAATCTCATTTATGGTTGCTTAACTTACATTAGTTTGCATTTCATTTAGGGTTTAGGATTGTGTTTTTGCATCTCTTGAAATCTGAAAATTACCAAAAAATCAATCATTTTGAAAATAATTTACATAGCATTACATCATCATTCATTTACATTTGAAAATTGAATCAAAATTGCAAATCAAATTAGGTCTCCTAGTTTGTCATTTTGTCATATATGCATTTGCATTCAACCTTCATTTCATAGAAAATTTAAACTATAACTCAATATTTTAAATTAGAATCTAGAAACCACTAGAATCAACTCAAAAATCTATAGAAATATTTTTAAAAACCCTAACCTATGATCCATTCACCCCTGGGAAAATGAGTCCCTGATCAAGATCATTTCCTAAATTTTTGGGAATTAAAACATCTATTTTTGCATTTTATTTTGTTGTTTTGTTGTTTTTAGTTTCATATTGCAAAATTTATGTTAGTTGGAATTGATCATATTTAGCTTCATTTGATAAATTTAGTGCATTGTGTGAATTCAAAATTGCAAATTCACAAGACACCATTTTCCTTTTTTTTTGCATAGAGTAATTAGAAAATTATCTTGTTTGAAATCTAAAAATTGCAATACATTCTAGGTCATTGCATTGCATTTCACCTTCTTTCCATTTTTGGTTTACATTGAGTTTGTGAAACTTGTATGAGCTTCACAACTTGGTGTCCTATTAGCAATACTATTGTGAGACATAGTTCAAGACTCATGTCATCTTGTGATACACCATTTTCCATGGATATTGGGTTCTCCAAATCTTTCACTAATAGTATTAATAACCAACCCTCCATGGATCATAGTCTTCATACCTCATTTCCAATGACTTCCCTACCTAAAACAATGTGCATGATGTTGAAACAATGGTTTCTAATGTCCCACAGGAAAACATAAGAAGGATAGATGAAGAAATATAAAAATTGAAAAACTTTGTGACCTCGAAAAAATTACTATTAGTGCCATTCCTACCTTAGATAATGTGAGGAAAATTCCTGAAAATGAAAATGGAATAGATATTTTGCGAAGGCTAGCTCATATTGTTGATAAGAACATCCATACCATGACTAGTTGTGGTCAAGCTTTGGGGTATACTCAAAACCAAGGTGGAAAAATAATTCCTCTTGAACCGCAACCCTTACCTCTATTCCTACATACACTAGTATTCATGTTACCATGACCATTCAACCAACTAGAAATGTCGACACTTCCTTAGGTATTTCCACTAGGAATCCTTCTAGCTTTGTGAATTCACATCTCATATCTCCTCAACCATCACCCCTCATAAATCTATAATTCACTTGCCCTCTGCATAAATACACCACTCCACCTTATTCACCTCCATCTCACAATACTAACAATGATCCAATCCTTAATACACTTTTGCAAGATATGCCATCCCTCCAACAAATAATTGTCACCTTAAACCAAAACAACAATGGCCAACCTTCACAATACATCAAAACCAATCCATTATCCTTGGAGATATTGAGAACACAAATGCCACAAGGTATAGAGGTTCCTAGGTTTGAGAAATATGGTGAGAAAGGAGATCCTGATAGCCATCTTTCCCCTTACACATCCTTATGTAGTGACTTCATTTTTTAAGATAAACTCTTGGATAAGCTATTCCCTAGATCCTTGAAAGATTTTTCTTTAGAGTGGTTGTGCTCCCTACCAAATAATTCAATTGGCTCATTCAATGAACTTATTGATGCCTTTTACAACCACTTCCAAATTGTCATGGGTCATAAGATGACCTTAGCTGATTTGATGACATGTAAACAAAAGGATGATGAAAAGGTCATTGATTTCATAGCATGATACCAAATGCTTTATTCACAAATAAACATTAAGATTCTTGATGTTGACCTTCAAAGAATGTTTATTTTCAACTTTCAAGATAAATTAAAAACTAATATTGAGATGATGATATTTCCCTCCTTCACACAATTGTGTACAACCCTTCATGATTACCAAAATTTGGTTAGTAGTCGTAAAGTGAAAACTCCCTCTAACTATCCTGAAAAGTCTGAATCCACAACTCAAACCAACTATCAACCTTTCAAGAAACAAAATAAGGGCTTCCTAAAACTTAATCCCCTTCAATCCAATCAAAATGCTAACACCCAAGTGGCTGTTATAAAGACAACAAAACCATATGCCTTTGCGGATAGCAATAGACAATTTACACCTCTACCTAATACCCTTCATAATACCATGTTGCATCTCTTAGAGAAGAATTTGATATCCTTACCTCCTCTTAGAGCTCCTGATCCTACTAAGCCTTTACCTTCAAACTATAGACCAAATGCCTATTTCCATTTCCATCAACAAAATGGACATGATACGAAACATTGCAAGAATCTTAAACATCTTGTGCAAGACCTCATTAGTTCTAATCATATCCTAATTAGAGGTGTTGATGATCAAGGTAATAAGTTTGTGGCTCCTCCTAATCAAAATTTTCTAATCTTTACCAATCCCATGCTTAATCATAATATCTCCTTTATTAAAGCTAGTGAAACAAAGAACGATGTGATGAATGTTGACACACATGATGAAAAAATGAAAGAAAATAAGAACAACCTTATGGATGATGTGATTAAATTTATTGATGCTAAAAAGGGCCTAACTAAGATGTTGCTTGACATTGCTTTCACAATAAGACATACTTAACACATGCTCCTAATGGTTCTATTTACATATTTTTCAAGAATCAATGACAAGCCTACTAATGGGATATTAATTGATCCCATTTGTGTAGAGAGTGTGATCATTGAAGAATTTCTATTTGTGCATGAGCTTTAACAAGATACATATGAAAGATCGAAAGCATGGATAAAAATGCATAATGGTTTTGCTTGCCCTAGGATTTGCTCGATAAATCTCCCTTTAAAGGTTGGACTGAAGGAACTAAATGTCTCATTCACCATCATCCCATCATTGGACCAATTTCATGTGAAGTTAGGCTATCCATGGCTTTTCTCCATGAATTTCATCCCATCAATTGTGCATAAATTTCTAAAGTTTCCTTTTGATAATGAATCTTTACTGCACATCATAGTGGCTTTAATCATGTGTCTTCCCATGGGATATTTTCATTGGATTTCTTTTGGCCTAAGCATATTAAACCTAGTAGACCCTGTGAAGACTTCTTTTTCAAATCCTATCAAAAGTTTAAGGAAAATTACATAGCAGAATTATCCCTTAGCAATATGTCTCAACCCATGATTGAGCCTCTTGTCCTTGATGAGACCATGATTGAACCTAAATCCATTCAAAGTAACCAAGAGAAGCCTATGACAAATTCTCCCCCTATTTCCTATAAGATACCATGAGATAATCAAACAAATCCTGAAGTGCCTCTGAAAGTCAAACAAATTTACAAAGCTAAAGAGAAAGTGGTTGAACAACCCTCCATGGTTGAAACTGCAATAAAGAAACTACAATGCTAGAGAGCATAGGCATAGACATTGCGCTATTTCTCATTCGTTACAAGAAAATAAAGAATAGACCAACATAGAAAATTAAAATCTAAACTTGTCTGAAGTAGTGTATGATACCTCTCCACCTCTTCCACGATAAAAACAACAACAAACTTCTATGGATATTTTCATTAGACCTCCTATTGTGACTAATCTAGATGATGATATTGAAATTGCAAAGATTGATGAACAAGTGCATAATGAGTTGAATTTAATGCTTTCATCTTCTATGAGCTTAAACGATGATCCTCCTAATAATAGTGTTGAACTTGGTTCTTGTCCTAGTTCGGCACTTGACGTTGTCCCTTTGGCTAGAGTTGTCTACCTTTTGTATATACTGAACAAGATTGGGATGTGGACAACCTACTATAGGTTGACTCGCATATGCCTTACTATTCTCGTCTTTGTTTTCTTTTGCATGTTTATTTGTGTGATTGTATATCTATAATGTGATCCCCTATACTATTTTACTTGGCATGTGTCTCTCTTCATGTCCATTCCTCTATTTGTATCTACATTCTTTTATATGTCATAAACATTTATCTTTTCTTTTCTCTTGTTTTTTTTTGTAGGGGATGACACAAGGGGTCGAGAAATTTAGGTCTCTTCCATGTTGACCCAAAATATTTTTATTTTTTTTCACTCTCTATGTGTTATTCCTCTAGTTCTAAGAGTATTTAGGGAATGATGACATTTTTGAGCTATATAACAACATTGTAGCAAAGATATACTGATCCCAAATCTGTGGATCCCTTATAGTGTTTTGGGGGAAACCCCTTCCTCTCTTTTTCATGATGTAGCTTCATTTAGGAACATATGACTTGGCATAGGGATTTCTGAATAAGCTCTCATGTCTTCTTAATTGGCTACTTTAAAGCAAATTGCTCCCAGCAATGATGTTATCAATTTCTTTAAAGTGGGGGCATACATTAGCATCCTCACATTTTATTGTGTGATTTTCTTTCTTCTTGTGATGCATCTTTTTCTTGGTGGTTCCATTGGGTTTGATGTCCTCTAAGAGCATGATATTTCTTAGCATGACTTTCCTCTTAATGGTGATGTTATGTGTTGCATTCACTAAGTTGTGAATCTCTTAACCTAGACTTGTCCTCTCTTGGAGAAATTAGGCATGATATTCCCTAAGAAGAGACCTTACATGAACTAAGCAAGATCCCTTTGAACAAACCTCTACTTGCACTTTTGTTCATAAGTGTTTAGCATAATTCAACTTGTTAACCTTCTGAAGCTTGAACCCCTCCTCAAGGCCATCATGCATAACACACTTTTCTTGCCAGTGGAGCCTTTCCCTTGTTCATAGGTGCTTAGCATAACATAGCCTTTTAGGCCATATGAACCCTGAAGCCTTAGCTTTTTGGTGCCCTATCAAAGTTATTAGAAGGATAGCTTTGGTATGGTTAGTATAGTGAGAACCTGTAGACCTAGTATGAATTTCTCACTAAGCCACTTCCCTAGGGGCTCACCTAGTGGAATACATGAGGTTCCATTAGCCTAGAGTGAGTGTGTTTGTTGTTTGTATAGTAGACAACGATTTCTACTTGCAAACATTCTTAGACAAACAGTTGAGACGTGTTCCACATCACGTTGGACAGTTGAGGCTTGATTCGCCCTCTTTCTTTCCTTTTCTTCTAGTCTTTGATGTTGTACATTCAATTGAGAATATTTGTCATTTTTGCATATAAATGTCTTGAATGTCTACTTTAGTGTGAGTTTGACATGGGTTCATCCTCTCACTAAAGTGGGGGCTAAATAGTGTAGAAAAATGTATCCCTTTACATTTTCACACTTAATTTGGGAATTAATATTAAAATGAACTTAACTATGCCTTAATTTAGTGTTGTAATATGTATTTTACATATTCACATTAAGTTTACGACCCTATTAATTAAAATGGACTTAATTGTACCTTATTTTTAGTGTTGTAAAGTGTACCTCTTTACACTTTCACACTTATTTAGGGCTCCCTTAATTAATTGAGGTTAATTTACCTTAATTTCCCCCTTTAATTCAAATCCAAACCTAATTAATTTCATTTTCCAAAGAGGAAACCTAGCATTCATAAATGCCTAAACATAACACTTCTCATTGAGCAATGTGTTTCCTAGGTGAGTGACTTAGGACCCATTTTCCCATGGGTGAACGTTTCCTCACTTAGATCTAGGACCTAAATTTAAATTATATTTTTGGTGGTATTTTAGCATCTTCAAATCCATATTCACATGTCGTTTGGTGTTATTTGAATTTTAGGAAATTAATGTTACATACCTATAAATATAAGGTCATTTCACTAAGTTTCATCTAAGAATTTCAAACAATCTAAGAATATTCAAGTGATCATTATCAAGATCATTTCAAGACATTCAAGAATAGATTTAGTGAGCAATTATTGCAGCAATCAAGATCCAATTGTCATGTAAATTCTTCTTGCATCATGCATGTTATTGGAGCTAATATGTTGATGTAGAGTTCATGATCCATTCAAGCATTCAAAGAATTGTTTCAAATCAAGTTTCAAGATCCAGATCTACATCCATTGAAGCCATTTCATGTAAGTTGCAGACCTTCATTCCAAGGTTTATTCAAGAGTTTGGTAAGTTGTGACATAGAGTTCATTCATCATTCCTTTCATGTTATTTTGTTTCATTTCAAGGTTTGATTACTGAAATGGGGTTTGACCAAGGCTAACACCCACTCACTAAAAAAGAAACATTTTTCCCTCTTGATTTGTGTTTGTAGATTTAGGTTGAAGAAATCTTGGAGATCTCTTGAAGAGAAAATTACTTGTCAAAGTTGTAAAAGTTATCATAAAAGTTGTCATCTCATGGAAACTCAATTACAAAATTTATTTCCAACTTTACAAACTTGAAACCTGGGAAAATTGAGAGATTCAAATCTATTGCAAAGGCTCCTAAAAGTTGTAGACAAACCCTAAACCAAGACCCATTTTCCCTAAGCGAATGAGTCCCAAGCCAGCTTCAGAAAATCACTTTTGGTGATTGGAACACATCATCTTACCTCTCTCTATTTTGCATTTGAATTTCTAGTTCCATCAGTATTGAGCTTAATCTTCAAGATCCAAGTTGTAAATTGAATTTTGACATTAGCTTTCTATTTTTAATCTTTCTCCCCAAAGTGTTGTTTAATTAGGACCCCCTTGCAAAAAAAGGAAATAAGTAGATTCACACTTTGACTTCACTCACCTAAAGGTTGATAGTCCTTTCATTGTGTGGATTTCATTTCCTAATGAAATAGTGGAAGATAGGTCCCTAATTGATCTATAATCACAAATTAGCATACCTATTTTTTTCACTACAGGCTCCAACAACCTTAACTTTTCAATATTGATTATGGAGAAAATAGATTCATCTATTCAGTGAGTCTAGTTTGATAGCATTTTAACCTACTTTTTTATGATCTAAAATGACTATAAAATATTGTTTGAGATTCATCAAAATAATATGGAGCTTATCTTTTCCTAGGTATAGTTAAACATCTCCATTGACATAGAATTTGTGTTCGATAATATATTAATCATGGTGACACTTATACCTTTCTTAAGAATTGATTCTTTACTAGAATTGAAGATATATTTTTCTAACCTTTTAAATCAAATTATTATCCTTCAAAACCTTTATAAATATCCTTTATCTTCACTCTCATAAAAAAACATCAATAAGGCTAGTGGATGTTGGAAAGATGGAGCCACAGACCACTTCCATTAGATTAAAAATTTGAAAGGGAATCATAATGGATGATAATGGTAGAAAAATAGAAGGAAACCAAAGACTGGTAGCACATAGGAGCATTCCCTAAGTGATAATAACAATGATTAATTCATTGTAAGATAATTGTGCTACCTAGAACCAACCTACAATGGAACCTAAAGGTGATAACAAGGAAGAGAAAAATGTCCCTATTGTTAGGATAAGGTGACATTAGCCTTGTAATCCTATGTCATTTGTATGTCTCCATGTTCCTTGGAATGTGTTCTAGGGGACATGAGAGAAAAAATTAAATTCTAGCATGTTGTAATTATATTTTAAAGAGATGATTTAATTTTGGTGGAGGTTACACATCAAATACAAATACGGAATCTTTCCTAGGCATCCAAAATGGAATATGAAAGGTTTTGGAGTGGGAATCCAAGGTTGGAGAAGAAAAGGTGTGTGTTGGTGTTCCATCTGGAAGTTGAAAGGTCATCGGAGCATTTAGAAAGAAAGGATTCAGATAGGCTATGGGTTAGGTTCCCCATGTGAGAGTCTTGAATTTTCAATTAGGGTAAACCCACAAAAATGATTTACAATTCAAGTGAGGAAGGAAAGTTGCAAAAAATGACCCCATGCAAAAAAAATTGGTTTTTGGGGTTCAAATGAACTCTTTGGTTCAAACAAACCAAAAGAGGGAACCAAAAGAGGGTTCAATAGAACCCTAGTTCGAGTGAACCAATTAAATGCAAGGTCCCACCATTAGTGCCAAAAAACACAAAGAAAATATTTTTGAAAGGGGGTTTGCTTGAACCAGGGTTTGAGGAACTCGGGTTTGAGCGAGCCCCAGGGGTCGTTGCTTTAACCCCTCTACCCGCTCAACTCTTTTCCCACCTCACCCAAAACCGCGTTCTGAATTTTGTGTCTGGTTCTGCTGAGCATGAAATGGAGGAGGACTTACAGACCCAACCATTATAGAAGTCCTGAATGAGTTTAGTCTAAATTAATATAATTTAATATAAGTTTGGTTTTGATGGTATTTATTTTTGTTTTATTAAACATACGTTCAAATTGCCTGTTCAAAGGAAAAATAGCAGACATCAAAAATGAAAAATAAGAGTAATGCCAAAGTCCTGATCCAAATTAACTTATGTACAAAACACAATCCTATGTTTACTGGACCAAAACTGTGATTAATAAAAATATCTGACCACTGATGATCAGTTACAAATCTAAATTTGAGAATTTTATCTCAGAAAAAAAAGACATCAATTTAAAGGTTAAACAAAAAAAAAAAAAAACTAGTCAGCGAGATGGAAAAGAAGTAACTGATTCTAAAATTAAAAGAAGATGAACCCATAAAAAATGTGACAAATCACTAGTTTGCTCATCTTAAATCAGATTAATTAGAAATGAAAGTGAAGATTTGAAGGAAAAATTATTTTAAAGTTCAGTTTGGCCGCACCGAAACTGATTGTGTGACTCTATTAATATTTTATTGTATGTCTTTAATAAACGTGAAGAGGGGCGTTGGTTTTATGGCTTTCGCCTTGTTTCAGGCTTGAATACTTGTGGCTCTTACCTCCCACAATTCCATAAATTGGAGTCATGACGGTAGCTCCATATTGATTCACAGTAAGTAGGTACTGTGGAAGACTTAGAACGTGATTAAAGTGTAATATTATGTACCTCATTGAAGATTAAATGCAATTTGCTTCTCTTTTCTAGAGTGGAGTTTTTCCCAAAAGGGCTTCTCCATGTAAATTTGGTGTCACATTTTGTTTGTTAATTTCTATATTGTGATGTATGTTGCAATCACATGTTTATTTCTAATTTGGTAATATGATTTTCAAATCTGAATTCACTTGCATAAGTTCATAATGTAGCTTTCATTCACCTTGTTATTCAACATTTGGTATTAGAGGTAACAACTTTATTGAGAAGGGGACACCTTTCTCTTAAGTGTTGGAAGGGTTTTTTACTACAATGGGAGCTTTTGTTTTGTGGTATAGTGCAGATTTTTGAAGAGGATTGTTTTTCATTGCTTCTAGCTCTCTCTAGGATATTGAGAAATTCAATGGCACAGGCTACGAGATGTGGAAATTGAAGATGGATGATCTCCTTGAAAAGAGAGATCAATGGTTGCCAATTTCATAAGAGACCAAACCAGCTGCAATGTTTGATGAAGATTAGAAAAAGTCAGACAAGAAGGCTCAAGGAACCATACAGTTGTGTCTCATGGATTTCATCCTCTTGAATGTCTCCACAGAAGACACCACATATAAGTTATGGAAGAGGATAGGTGATTTATCAAACTAAAAGTTTTTCTAACAAGTTATATATCTCAAAAGACCATTATATTCATTAAAAATGAAAGATGGTGATTCTATTACAAACCATTTAAATGGTTTTAATTTGATTATAATTCATCTTGCATCAATAGATGTTAAATTAGAAGATGAAGATAAATGTATCTTATTTCTTTGTAAATAAATATATTTAATTAAACTAGTATATGCACTTAAATTTATTAAATTTATTTATTTTAAAATTTTCAAGCTAGATGATTGTGTGTTTAATATTTTTTGTAAGACCATATTTTAAAATGAACCATTAAAGCATACATTTAGAGCTTCAAAAAAATACGAGTCTCATGGGATCATGACCCAAACAAAAAACAACGAAATTGGGAGCAAAATAAACACATGGCTCTAAAAAAGGAAACAACCAAAGAATACGTACAAGAGCACAACCCCACAAGGGAAATAATTGTTAAGTCACTAGTTCAATAGAAATAAAAGGAAACCATAACAATTATGCCACAAAGACAACAATAGTGTTTGGGGAAGGGGTGAGTGAGGAGGAGCAATAGAGGGTCTTTTCCACCAAGGTATCACACCCTCTACCTAGCAAATCCTTGCCACCCTTCACAAGTTCCCAACTAGTAAAAGTAGTAATATCTCCATCATCAACATCCTCTTATAACTAATTTTGCATAATCCTTAAGAGAGATAGCAAAAGAAATGAGATGAGAGAGAATTTCCCCTTAGATGGGGTCATCTATATTATTGAGAGGACATGGAAGAATGATGTGAAATTGAAAACCACCCATCTTGACAGCTAGACAATAAAAGTGAGTCAAATATCCAATTAAAATGTTACCTAATCAATAATAATGATAGACGAATGGCAACTCTTTGACAATGTGTGGACAAAACTACATTTGATGTTTTTGTATTGAGATTGATTTACCTTTGATGTCTCTATATTCAAATGGGTAGAGTTTTAGTACTATAATTTAGCTTGCTCAAAATCAATTGCCATCGGTGACCTCAATAACGTCCCACAGCCCCCACACCGTTGACCTGCTTTGTCGAACCACATCATGCTAATTATTGTTCTTACTCTCATTACCTACTCTCAGCAAGATCTACCCCTAACTAATCTTCGCCATTAAAAAAAACGAGCGAAGCCATTAAAATGTTTTTTAATTTTTTTCCAAGCTGGCAAATGTCTCGTTATTAAGAAAAGTTCAACTCTTAAGTGAAGGTTATGCATTCACAAAATGTGTCAATAACCGACATGATATAACAGAAGAACGATGTCAGAAAGAATCAAATAATATCTATATCAATGTACGTAACGTGATATACACGGGTGAAAAAATGTAACAGAGGCGCCATAAATAAACCAGGAAAAAGTACAGCGCCCAGAGAACACTGTAACGTACACGACAACCCGGCCCGCCTGTCTGCTGTAAATTAAAACTGAAAAAAATTAAGAAAACAGAAGCTACAAATCAAATCTGGCTCCTCAAAGCTTCACCTTGCATGTCTTATCACTAATTTTAACACTGGTATTGGCATCCAGCCTGTCGACCACCAGATCGCAGCGCACGCGGAAAGTAATCTTCATGGTTTTCAGTTTCCCAAACTTGATCTTCACGGGAACATCTGCCTTCAGATGCAGAGGAATGCTTCCCTTCTTCTGCTCTGCTTTAAGCAATGAAACCTTTTCACTGGTGATCTGCACACTAGTCCCTGTGAGAGTAACTTCTAAATTAGTAGTATTTTTGTGCCCCTGGTAAAATGCCGGTAGTTTGCCCTTGGAGAGCTCTGTGCCGGAGTAGAAAACCGCAAGATAGCTGTCATCTAAGTAATATATGCCGATCTTCTTGTTCGGATTCCTCGCCCTCACCCCCACCATGAACTGTGACGAAATGGTGGCATCTGTGCCGACGGTGAAGCTGCTGATCTGAATTTTGTCAACTGAATATTTGGGGATCCTGGGCTGGAATACGACATAGAGGATACCTGCAGCTATAGCAATGGCTACGATAAAAAGCACCAGGAGGCAAAATGTGCAGGCGAGGCAGCGGCAGCAGAAGTTGCGACGGCGCCTGGGAGGGCGGGAGTAATATCTGGGGGCACTCCGTGGGGGAATCACTTGGTCCTTGGGGTACTGGATGTGCACTAATTTGCCTGGAGCAGCGCCGGGATCTCCTTTTTCCGACACGAGGCTCGATCTCGGCGCCAGGGGAGTGCTGGACTTGTGTGCATCTTCGTGCGCCTTCGCCGCTCTCTCTGCGTTCCCGTTGGCCGGATAAATTCGCTGTGCATCTGCCATGATTGTGAAATAGTTCTTCGGGGTGCGCTTCTGCGGGAGGAGTGGAGGAGAATCGATCAGTGGGTGGAATGATCGGTCGAGGAATGATTATAGAGGACTGGGGTGTGTCGCGACGCGGTAGAGGTTTCAGGCGGACGCGGGCTCATATAGGCGTTCTGAAGGGTGACGTAAAAAACGTGTGCGCGCAGACGTGGCGGCCCACCTTTCAATACCTAACGCCCTTATCTACCTACCACGGCAACCCTGACAAAGGTGTCGTAAGCCGCCGGGTGTATACGCCATTAACCACGACCGAATGTCTATTTTCATTTGTTTTCCTCGCTGTGTGTGTTTTTTGTTTTTGTTTTTGTTTTGTTTTTATTTTTTATTTTTTAAATTGAAGAGAGCGTACATTTATAAGACTTTTCTTTTATGACTGGTTTAGACCCTTATAATCTGTAATGTGTTGGACAAACTTTTAATATGATCTAGTATTGGTGTGACACATTCTCTGGTACCATGTGAATGGAGGGTTGGATGTCATGACTTTTTGCTTTAGTCAATCAAGGGGTGTCCCCACCCAAAAGTGAATGACATTTATAATACTATTTCATTAGTCTCTTATGCAAAAGGGAAATATGCACACTTTTAGCATTTTTTTCTTTTCATTTTGATTTATTTAGTTTTCATACAATAATTATTGTGTTTTTTATTAAGAGTTGTGAAAATTTTTAAATTTAGTTTGATTTTGTTTATTTGTATATGTTGAAAATATAGTGTGAAATAGAATTTAGTTTGATCTTAATTTTTTAAATTCAAAACTGAAATTGAATTCATATCACATCCTTCTACTTAACTATTGTGTGGTCATTTGAAGTGCAACATATTTCAAATTATATTTCTATGGTGTGTAAAAAGATAAAACTCTAATTTAATTCTAACACATCCAAAATTTAGAATCAAATTTTTTTATTCCTTATATTGGAACATCACTTTAAGAACAAATATGAGCATTCATTGTCAAATCAAAATGACATATGCATACTTTGTAATAGATAAACATATTGTATGGTTTTTTGTTGTTTTCAAGTATAGTTAAGATATTAAATCAATCCACCTAAGATTTTGACTATAAATAACATGACTCCTCATTTTATCAAACTCTTCAAAAATGTCCATCAATAATTTGAATCTAATTATTACACAAGATAAAGTGAACCAACTTTCAAATCACAAACCTAATTAAGACAATTTTACAAATTATAATTTGATTCTACAAATAAAAATGTATTTATATTACATAATCAACCCAAATATAGTGAAATTAAAATAGAGTCCAATTCATTATTTACTAAAATGCAACAAAATCAAATGTAATAGCAAACATCATCTTTAAATCATAAAACGATACTTTAGACAACACTATCAAATTATACATGAAACTAGATAAATCTAGTTATTACATTGTTTTTTACAATCTTTAGAATAGACTTATCTTTTTTTTCCTTTGAACTTACCTACTATGACTAGTTTTAAATTTTTTCCACGTCTTCTAAACGGGTGGGCCCCGGTTCCTACCTGCTCGCCGTAAACTTTGTCCCCGTCCGTTTCTTCCTTAACTTGTTCTAATAATGGGGTGAATTGTTTTCGAAACATCATTTTCCCGGCGTAATCTGATTTAAACATCCACAACCGAAAAGTAGTGATGATGCGACGCGCTTAATGTGCGCTGAGGTTTTTTAAGTCAATGACTACGGGAAAAAGAAATTACCTAGCAAAACTTCCATGACATACTTTGCAAAGTCAGCATTTACATTTTATATACACAATTCGATAATTTAAAAGAATTCTTTAAGAGATGATATTTTTATAATGTATGATGGATAGGAGTATTTGGATCTTAAAGTATTTTATTTTAATATTTAAAAAAAAAAATTGAAGTAAATTTGCTTTATAAAAAATTTAAATTGTGTGTAAAAAATTAATTTAAATGAATAAGTAAGTTTTCATAAAAAGTATGTGAAGTTAGTGGTTATTATTATTATTTAATATTTTAGATCATATTTTTATGATCAATAATAGAGTGTGATTTAAAATGTTGATACACAAAAAATTGATAAGTAGGAGGTATTTTTCCACAACATGTCAAATTGTTATATTGTTATCAGGATTCAATCGTGTAGATTTTTAGTCAAACTCATTGACCCATGTTTCATGAGTAGTGTTCACAAGAACCCATCTCTCATGATAATGAATGGTCCATTTTGCACTCCTTGCATCTAGGTGATGGTCACAGAGCTGAAGCACTAGACTTGCCCAGGAGGTCACCCATCCTAGTACTACTCCAGCTATCAACTGGCAGCCTGGGGCCTCTATAATGAAACATGCTCGCAAGGCGTTGCCAATGGCCGGGTTGGGTTTTGCAATGGGCTGTGCCTAAGTGGGTTTCACCTGTGTCTCTGTTGCCACAGTTGGAGTAGTACCAGGATGGCAACTCGAAAAGGCTCAGTGCTTCACCTCCTCGGTGAGCATCACCTAGATGCAAATGAGTGCTATGGCCTATTCATTATCATCATGGAGAGATACCGTGGAACTACTACTCATGAAACATGGGTCAATGAGTTTGACTCGAAAACTACACCTCCATGAACTCGATAGCAGATTGCACAATTTGACACACTATGGAAAAATACCTCCTACTTATCAATTGATGAGCTAAAGGGGCTCTATAATGAATGGTTCATAAGGCACAACACTTGTTGAAGGTTTTGCAAATGGGATTGCAAGCTAAGTGGGTTGAACCTTGGGGAAAACTCCTTGGTTAAGCATGCTTGAGTTGGAGTAAATTGGGATGGGTGACCTCCCGGGAAGGCCCAGTACAATATCACGACACAAAAAAATGTTCAAAATTCTCTCAAAAAATTGTTAATTTATTGTAATGGACTGTGAAAATATCATTTTTAATAAATTTAATTTAATTTAAGTAGAGATGGTGTTGAGAAAAGGTGTTGTACACCTTGCATAAAATATTAAATATTTCATAAAGTTGTGGTCCATCTTGAGGTAGGATGCTACAATTTGGATGGTACATTATTTTCCTAGAAATTTATTTAATGTGATATTTGAAAAAATAAATTTAATCCATGTAAATGGTTGACATTAAGACATGTCATCTTGAGTACAAGAATTAAATTAAGGGTCATAACATTTAAATGCCTTAGAAGTTGAAATGAATCTAAAGTCAATCTTGGGCCCCCATCTTGGAAATCTCATTTGGATGCACATTAATTGGAAAACTTAATGTTTGCAGGTGCTAACGGTGCTACAAGTTGTAGTATATAACCTTATATGATATAATCCTATTCAACAAAGGGTTTATGGTACTACATGTAGACACCTATATTTCACTACTTTATATGATTAATTCGACACATTAATTTATCTTAGAAAATTCACTCTAATATCACCACATTGATTAATTAATTAATTGCGCCATACCATCATATTTCATTAGCTAATTAGTTAGTTAATTATTTCTTAATTAATTAACTTTATTTGTATCCACTAACATCACCTCATAATTAATTAAATAATTTATTATTAATCAATTCCATAAATAAATCTTAGACACCTAAAATATGACCTTACCCAACCATGCCTAATTTTAACCTATGTTAAGTCATTAATTAAAAAAATATTTATTATTTGTAACTTAATTATTCTCATCATTTCCCATATTTATCCTAAATATTTAATTAAATAAATATTTTATTTATTTAATTAACTCCACTTTATCCTCTATCCTTATCCATCTAATCCTAGCCCTCAATCTTGTTCACATAGATCATAATCCAAAATTGTCATCATGTGACAAGTGTCGCATTCACATGTCTAACAAACCCCTTATTTATATTCATTGAACCTAGACACCTACCCAAGAGTCAACATATTTTTCCATCTTATCCATTCATCTCATATCCCACCTCTTAATCCTAGCCATTCACATAAGGAATTTCGTCCTTATTCCAATCCTAAACCTAAATCCTATCCTACATGTGCCACTTGTCACATGACTACATCTTTGAGCCTACCCTACTCATTCAATCTTAGTCATCCATCATGAGTCTATCTTGGCCATTGAGTTTTCCTCTTCAAAGCTCTATATCTAGAGGCTCTCATCCCTCATCAAATCCTTTAAGATCTAAAAATCAAGTTTATGCTACCCTTATTCTATCATTTTGCTATCTTACTTTTGCAATCATATCAAGGTTATATGCTAGTCTATTGAGCAATCCACATACTATCATTATTATAAGATCAAATGAAATGGAACGAGGGTGTACTCCATTTCAACTCATCTACGAGTGAGAAGGATTCTAAATAAAGGTGTTGTGTTTGTATTATATTATCTTCCATTTTATTTACCTTCGATGTTTTCTTCATCTTTATTTTGGCATGCTTAATGGGACCCACATCCCTATTTTTAACCTTTTTGGTAATTTTTTTGTGTTTTTTTGATGTAGATTTGTTTTTGGTCACAAGTTATGAAAAGGTGCCTTTTTTGCATAAAAAGGTGTCTCTATTGCACAAAGTTGCCCTTATGTTTCATCCTGAGGTGTATATGTTTCATAAAGTTGTGCTTCTATCACCCAAAACCGTGCCTTTATTATGTGCATCTTGTTTTCTCATTTAGGGTTTGACTAATCATTGGGGATTTTTTATAGGATAGCATCCCTCTAACACTCTATTTTTGTAGGTTATCTAGTTCTTTATTTACAAAAATAGGGTCTCTAGGGTATTGCTAACCTAGGGAACTTCATTGAAGCTTTCTAAGATATTTGACCTTGCATCCATTTTGTGATCTTTTGGGCCTATTATCTAACATAATTTTGTAATATTTTTTGTGTTTTCTAGTGTGTCCTAATCTGTTCTTGCAAGTTTTCAAGCTAGATTGTTCAAAAACCTCATTTTTGGAACCTAAGGCATACTTTAAAGCTCTATCTATGAAACTATACCTTTGTTTCATACAAAGGTGCCAATATTTCATAAATTTATGCCTCTACATCATCATGAGGCACTTTTTGAATCATAAAGTTGTGGCTTTGTCTGGTAAATCTACACCTCTATTTTAATTTGTCATTTTTAGGGTTTTTTAGCTTGTTTTGGCTTCTAACCTTCATTTTTGGTCAACTAACAAGTGGTGTAGCTTGTAAATGTATGTTAGAGATCATTTTCATCAAGATTAATAATGGTTTGATGTAGGTTTCATTAGTCCAAGACCTGATTTATCACTAATCTAGTCATCTAAAGTTAACAGAGTGGGTTAATGAACTTTTGTTGTTGTGTTTGGAAGGGTTTGTAGACATATGATATCTCCTTGTTCTTAGTCTGATCTTGGAGATCAAAAATCTCACATGTCTTCATTGTTTATGTTGTTTGTGTAGCTTGTAAATGCATGCCAAAGATCATTTTCATCAAGATTAATAATGGTTTGATGTAGGTTTCATTAGTCCAAGACTTGATTTATCACTAATTTAGGCATCTAAAGTTAACAGAGTGGGTTAATGAACTTTAGTTGTGTTTGGAAGGGTGTGTAGCTGTATGATCTCTCCTTGTTCTTAGTCTGATCTTGGAGATCAAAAATCTCACATGTCTTCATTGTTTATGTTCTATGTTATATCCCAAGGCTTACTAGTTTTTGTGTATGCTTTCCCCTTATGCTTCATGTGATCTTTGGTGATAAAAAACACCTAGTATATTCTTTCCCATTAAGAGTCCTTCTTGGGGATTTGATCACCTCAAGAATGAGCTCAACCATGTTTTCTAGCAGGGTATACAAATGGGGGAGTTAAATGTGTACCCCAAAGTGTGGCTAGCATTGTTTGAGCCAAGTTGTAAGACCCTCAATCCATCGAGATTTGTTTGGTGATGAAAGGAGAGACTCTTCTTACTCAAGGGCATTATCTGACAAGCTCAATATTTATAGATTCACTAAACACCTTCTTTTTAGAAGTCTTTAAAACCATTTAGTTGTTGCTTAGTGTGTTGGAGGGTACAATATCATGCTCAAAGCTACTCACCATGTATCTCCCTAAGTGGAGGTAGAATCTCTTTGGGAAAGGTCTTAGGACCTCCAAGGAAAGAGAAAAGGTGAGCCCTTGTGTCATTTGATCTCTAGCTATCAACTCTTGAAAGAGAATTGTTTCATACTAATACTAATGTATTAGCCTTTGGCTAGTAGACCCATATTAAGTATACACACCTACTTGAATAATTTTAGGATTGTTCTTATGCGCTTAGCATGTTTTCATTTGCAAACCTAGTAAATTCAATTTATCCTTATCACCTTAAGAGTCAATTCAACCAATGAGTCTTCCTAATTATAAATATCTTGCTAAAAATCATCCAAATCATCCTAAACTATTAAATTTAGTGCTTATATGTTTCATCCTAAGGTGTTTTTGCATAGTTTAATGTGAAATTGTGTCTCTGTATCAAAAAAAGGTGCCTCTATTTCATAGAAATGCATCTTTATTTAATAGAAATGTGCCTCTATTTCATATACTTACACCTTTTCTCGATAAACTTGTACCTCTATAATTTGACCTTCATTTGACCACTTTAGATACTTCATTTGAGAGTTTGGCCTTTGCAAATCTGAACCAGACCTAGGAGACCCATCCTAGACCAAAATTTCACTCCAAACATCAACCATTTTAATCCTATCCAACCAAAAACCCCCATATTTTTTTCATCTCATCATATTCATCCATTTTCATAACCTAATCATCACTACCATCATCCTTAGACCTTGGACCAATTAGCAATCCTTTAATATTTGTCATCATTTCCTCATCATCATTCTTTAGCATCATTTCTTTATCTTATCCTTTCAATCCATCATCTTTCATCATTGACCTATCCTATCTCCCCATCCATTATATTTCATCATTGACCTATCTCATCATCCAATCCAAATCTATATCATATCCATAGCAAAATCAATCTTGTCCAGCATCAAATCTAGATCTTAATCCCTTTTATCTACTAGCTTATATTGCTTGAGAACTTACCTATCTTATGTATTATATTGAGCTAGCCCTATCATTTTGGTTTCCATAGCTTGGGAACTTGGCTACCCCAAGTTAGCTACAAAAATCCCCATCCAAGCCTTGCTTATCCATTTTTTAACCCTAAGTAATAAAATCATCCCTATCTATCAACTTGGATCTATATTTACTTGCAACACCATTGGTATTGTATCCATTTTCACCTCTTTATTATCCTTAGCTTTTTCAAGTTGCATCCATTCTCACTTCTTGGTTATTTATAGCATCACCAAGTTGTATCTATCATTATCCCTCTCAATCCTTTATTATCATCTTCCCATCCATCATCATCCTTTCAATCCAATCATTCAAATCCAATCTCACATCAAAGCTTATCTTTCATCTTCTTGTCACATCATCATTAATAATGCTCATTCAATCCCTTCATTCCTGGGTCTCTTTCTTGGATGCCTATCATAAAGTCACAAGCTACAAAAATAAATCATGACCTCACAATAATTCCCAACTTCATCATCGAATGAAATATTCTTTGAGGAAGTGGTCCATTAAGTCATGTTGGGAGCACAATTCCCATTTCCATCTCACACCATACATGAAGTAGATCAAGATTCAGATGACGAAGACTTGTCCACATTAGAGGACTTTTCCCAAGACACCCAAGAAATGTCCTTAATGCATTGATACATCATGAAGTATCCCAATCAATACATCTTTATGCTAGCTAAGAAAGATTCCAAAATACCCCATAAAATTGATGTCTCCCAAATCATCCAACAAGATCCTTCCACACCCCCACTTCTAATCCTCATGATCTTACATATCTTCCATCTCCTTCTAATTGTCCCATTTCCTATCAAACCTGTAATCCCACATTTGGACATCAAACTTGTACATCAAAATCCCATCTATCACCCACACCATTTCATCTCATATCCCACAACCTCAAGCTTTCATCCCTTCTCACATTTTAACATCCATCCCCATAAACACAACACATACCTTCCAAACCTCAAACCCAATTTCATCCACCCATAAAAATCTCCAAACCTCCAATCCTATTTCATCCTCTCATCAAAAAATACACATATCATACTCATAACCTCCCATTTCCTATTATCAACCACCAATCCTCAATCGCACAAGTTCTTTAGCACAAGATGTTCAACAACTCAAGGACACCCTTACGAGACTTCAATTAGGACATCAAAAGAAAAGTTATACCTTCCAAGAACTATGTCCTTATCCTTTCAACAAATCTATAACCATGATCCCCATTCCCTTTCCTCATCTAAAACCTTCTTTAATTTTTCCATGAAGAGATTATTAATTTCCAAGAAGTAGAGTTGTGGAAACCCTCCCAACTTTCCAAATGCCCTTGGTAATTATATACACCTCTCATTGTTCCGCAATAACCTTAATCTCACTAGATTAGACATTCTTTGCAACTTTGGATAATCACTACTCTCACACTCATCTAACTACAATTCCCTCAGATTTTCCAACTCACATATCCAACTTGGCACTACAAACGTATATAAGTAAGACTTTCTAGATGTTTCATTACTCTCATTTTCTTTGGAAACTACACAAAATCCATTTCATTATTCTTGATTGATAGATGATGCATCTTTGAATGAGTTAGGCAAGGATCCCTTCTTCCACCCTCTTCAACTCCATCTCATGCTTAACATATAACCATAGTTCTTGAAGCTAAGTCATACAATTGACCAAATCATCTAACCTTATGAATTCTTCCTCTTCTATAGAGAAGTGCAACCATCTGCATTGTAGTATTCTCAAAGAGGCAAACTTTGATATTTCCTAAATGGCATGTGAACAATTTTCTTTCTTTCTAAATGTTGAAGGCATCTATGTTCACTTATCCATACTAGTAATTTCCTCATCTAAAAGCCTCTTTAATTTTCTTTACATGTTGACCATTTTTAGAATTAGGGTTTGGTTTAAATAGGATTAGGGTTTCATGGATGACAAGGTTTTTTACTTTCTTTTGTAAATTCAAAGAATATAAGGCTTCTAAATTCTTTGTTTTTACTTAGAATTTGACCTAAGCATGCTAGAAAAACCTTTCAAATATTTTAATTTCATATGTAGGTTACAAGAATAGACTTACCATTTTCCACTCTGAAGAGCCCTAATTTGAAAATTTGAATGCTCTAGTGGATTGAATTTCACAAATTCTTCATGGAGGATGCTTTGCAAGGTTTTTGAGAACTCAAAAAAATGAAATTAACTTAAAAATATAGAAGAAATCAATAAATATTGGCAAAAGAAGCCATTAAAGCTCATATGTGGGAATAGGGTGGTCGTAAGTAACCATTTTCAAATTTTGAATATTATCCTTGATCTTGATTTGACTTGGAAAAATCTATGATTATCACGACCTCTAAATATTTGAAAATATGTTTTCTTTAATTATTGCAAAAAATCTCTTTACAAATAATCTTGGTGGCCCCACAAAATCTTCAAAAAGCTTGGATGGATATGCTAGAATGACACAAGAATGGACACATGTCATCATTTCACACCATCAATGCTTGATGTTGCCCCATCTATTATAACTCGTGATAGGAAACAAGCTTGCAAAATCATGACATGTGTAACCTGAGTGCCATCATGTACACTAACTTTAGTTTCAAGAAGAAAACGAAGCCCATGCCAACTAAGCTCCACATGTTGAATGGTTGTATCATCACAGACTTAAGACAAAGATCCTTTTAAATCCCATGATAATATTGAACTGTGCAATCCAATAAAAATGTTTCATTTGTTGATGACAATAGTGCCAAACCTATTGAAGCATCAACAATGCACTTTACACATGAAAACTCATCGTGAGTTTGCATACTAAAGAAATTCAATCATTTTGAGTTTGCAATGTGAAGCCTAAGGGCAATACAATGAAAATACACCACCTATTTTCCATTGAGGTAGAGTCTATGAAGGCTAAAAGAGATCTTGCATTAACACTTGGCAGTAATTTACATTGTTGTGGATTCATGTGGGCCCACAATTTGAACTTGTGACATTAGAAGTCACGATAAAGACATAACTCGACACCTTTTATGACAAGTGTCACAATTTTGCAAGCTCACAACCATTAAAAAAATGTCAAAAAATGAGCCCATGATAAAGTAAACATGTGCAAAGAAACATGGGCTTGACACACGGGTCTAGCATGGAAGGTGATGGGGATATAAACTTAAAGGCGCGGGCAAGGCACTTAAGCGACTAAATAAAACATGATCATTTTACTGGGAGAATAAATCACTAGGATAAAAGGGCTAGTTAATGCATCAACACAAATAATTTACAAAGGAACTTAAGTGACTGAAAGTTGGTTGAATAAGTCACTTTAAAATTAGAACATAAAGTGACTTGAATAAGGTTATAGGAAATAGGGTTCTCCTAACACACCCATCTTCACATGGTTGTCTATCCTCTTAATCCCAAGTGGTATACACTTAAATTTGGTTGAATTCTTCCTTCTCAAGATGATGAGGTAATGGAGGGGTTTATTAAGGCCCCTCATAAGATGTCTAGCAATGAAAAGAAAACAATACTTCAAGAGTATTCACTTCAATTATTTGATCTTAGGGTCCAACATTTAGAAAACCTAAGGCTAGGATGAATAAATCCACTATTACATCAAAAAGTCTCATTGGATGCTATAAATTTCATGAGAAAGACACCAAAGTTGAAACAACTTTCTATTTGTCTACTCTCATAGATTTCTAGTTTCTCTACTATGGAGAGGAATTGGTACAACCTATGGTTCCATCCACTCAATCAAGAAGAACATGCTTACCTCTAAGTGGGCATAAATGTTAGTTGGAGTTCATAGTGCCTTGAGACTTTAGGATTGGTAGACTACTAAGTATTGATAGACTCCCACACCACATTAGAAGGTTGATCTTGAAGATGTTAGGTAGATTGATAAGGAGGTGCAACCAATATTGGGTGAGATTTCATTAGACAGACCATGTAATGAAATAACTTGCACAATAAAAGAATATGATGTGAAATATGTTGTAAATACTTGATAATAACTAAGAATAACAAGCCACTTTGAGGGGGGAAACCTCCAAATATCTCCAATGATAACACAATTCACAATATGATGATGAAATAGGATTCACTATGTGCTGCCACATAATGGGTTACACTTTCTGGGACATCCTAATTTTTCCTTGAAATCACATATTTTTAGAAAATATAGTGATTTAAGCCTTGAATGGTTCCATTTAAAGAATTTTAATTAAAGAGGGTTTGATCAAAGCCCCTTAGATCAAACCTCCTTGGATAGAACCCTACTAGTTTTAAACCATACCTATAATGGAGTCTCCTCTACACCTATCAAAATGCTAATAAAAAATAACTTTTGATTTACCTTTTGGGGGATCAAATGAATTCATTTAAAATTTATGTTTCGTAAGTATGTAGCCCTTATTGTAAGCTTCTCAAAAAGTATAATTTTAAATATGTTTTTTTTTATGAATTTAAATTAAAAAATAAATTAAAAAATAAATAAAAAATAAAAAACATATTTATGTTTTTATTTTTATTTCTTGTGAATTTAGGGTTTTCAATGAACATCAAGGTCTTTGTTTCGCATATACAAAAATTAGGAAAATGGAGAAATACAATTCTAAAAAATGCATGTACACTAGAGATTTATGTCCTTATTCCAACAAAAAAGGAATAAGTTAATTAAAATGCAAACATAAAAAGTTATGTGGTACAAAGTACACCTCTATCCAAATTATAATTACTCTGACTTGGAAAATTAATTAAAAAAATATGCAATAAAAAATTATGAAAAAATATCCATGCACTAGATATTGGTGTGATAAATCTATATTTCAAAAATTTAAAAAATTGTATCATTTTTATAAAAAAAGTTATGCGGTACAAAGTAAACATCACTTTTTTAAAATGTTGTTTTATAGAAAAAATAAGTTATTAAAATTTACATAAAAGGATTCACAATTTTATTTATTTATTTTTTTAAATATAATTAGAATCTACACACAAAATCTCACAAATCACTAGTTTGTTTCATCTTCAAATTCTTAATGGTTTAGCTACTATAGGTGTAAGAAAGTGAAGATCTTGTGAAAAATGTTGATTTCAATGTCAAGTTTGGCCAAAAAATGTAACCCATTATTGTGGGATCACCCCTAGATATATACCTATTTATGCCTAGGATATTACCCAGGCCAACTTCGATAATCCTATATAAGCCTTAATATAGAGTTAAGATAGCCACAAGCCGACTATTCATAACCCGATGTACACCAATATTAAGGGTGCAAAAAACCACAACTTGAACTAGAGAGTGATATAGACTAAATCTTTTGATATTGATAAACAAGATAAAACGTAGTTGTATTTTGAAGTTTATTTGTTTTAGACTTGAATTTAAACTATAGATTTTTTTTAATTTCTAAACTTTAAAATTTAAACAATCAATATTGTTGTTTATAATATACTGTTATTATAGTAGTATAATTGTCATGATGAAACTATTGTTATATTATTGAAATACTATTGGTATACTATTGTTATGATTAAATTTGAGTACCTCACCTCTATCTCTATTGTTATTGATATTATACTACTAGTATATTGTTATAAATTTAAGGTTGTTATTATACTTGTAGAATTCTCTCTCTCTCTCTCTCTCTCTCTCTATATATATATATATATATATATATATATATATATATATAGTTGTCCCCCTGTTATCCCCTAGAAATGGCCCTTAGACTATCATTGCCTTGATTCCATCCCCAAAATGCCATGAAGCATACATTTTAACACCTTCAATAGGGATGTAAGAACTTTAATGGAATTATCTTAGAATCTTTGCCAAATTATTTGATTGTCTCTCATTATTGTGGTGTATTGGAAGTCACAAGTTGGTTTACACTTTCAACCCATGTTAATGATGCTATGTCTAGATCAACTAGTGGTTTTATCTCATTATCATGGTGTATGGGAAGTCACAAGTGGGTTTACACTTATGACCCACATTAATGACACTTTTTCTTATATCAACTAGAAGATCATAATTAATAGCTAATGTGTGCTAATGTGTGCATTTCGTGTTTAGAGCTTCTTTGTCACATGCCATGGCTAAAATGGTGCCAATTTTAAAGGATAGTGTTGCTAAACATGCATAGGGGCATTGGTAGTCTATCATAGGAGGAACAATTATCCTTCAATAGGAGGTTTTCAATTCTTAAATATATTGGTTGTGTCTATAGTGGGTTGTATGTTTTATTACATGCCATAATATGACTTGTGATATACTATGTGATGCTCTTTTTAGAGTTCATAATTATTTATACTATTTTTTAAATATGTTTCTATTCATTACAATTATAATTATGTTTGATTTTGTTTTTTTATTAATTTGATCCAACATCCTTTTATAATCATTATATACATATGAAATGAAGCCCCATAATAGAACCTCAATATTAAAAAAAAAAAACTATTTGTAATAATTTGTTTTTAAAATCCAAACTAAGTGATTGTGTGGAGTTTTTTTTTTTTTTTCTTCTGAGATTGGTTTTCTATCTCTAAGAGTCTTCGTATATGATGTGTCAATTGCCACTAGCGGCGTCACCAAGGTGCCCCACCTCCACCAAATAATGCGGCCCTTATTTGGCTTTCTTGTCGAATCACATTTATAAAAGAATCAAATAATATATTTATGTATATACCACTGTATATGATGAGATATACAACGTACAAAAAATGTAACAGTCGCGGTATAAACAGACCAGGAAAAAGTACCGTGCCCTTACTACCCCTGTAACACAAACGACTCCCGGCCGGGCCCTCGTCTCTTAAAACTGAAGAAAGAATTAATAAAAAACATAGAAATCAATCTGCAAATCCAGACCGTCGCCTCAAAGCTTCACCTTACATTTTTTGCTGGTAATATTGACACTGGTATTGGCATCCAGACTGTCGACTACTAGATTGCAGCGCACGCGGAAAGTAATCTTCATGGTTTTCAATTTCCCAAACTTGATCTTCACGGGAACATCGGCCTTCAAGCGCAGAGGAATGCTTGCCGCCATCCGCTCTGCTTTCAGCGACGAAACCTTTTCACTGGTGATCTGCACGTTAGTTCCGGTAAGAGAGACGTCTAAATTCGTAGTATTTTTGTGCCCCTGGTAAAACGCCGATAGTTTGCCCTTGGAGAGCTCCGTGCCGGAGTAGAAAACAGCAAGATAACTGTCATCTAAGTAGTATATGCCGATCTTTTTGTTGGGATTCCTCGCCCTAACCCCAACCACAAATTGCGATGAAACGGCGGCATCTGTGCCGACGGTGAAATTAGTGATCTGAATGCTCTCGACGGAATATTTGGGAATCCGGGGCTGGAAGACGGCGTAGAGGATTCCGGCGGCTATGACAATGGCTACGATAAAGACGAACAGGAGGCAACATGTCCAGGCGAGGCAGCGGCAGCAGAAGTTGTGGCGGCGCTTGGGAGGGCGGGAGTAATATTTGGGAGCAGTTCGTGGGGGAATCGCCTGGTCTTTGGGATACTGGATGTGCACAACTTTGCTTGGATTAGCGCCAGGGTCTCCTTTTTCCGAACCGAGGCTCGATTTCGGGGCCAGAGGAGCGCTCAACGGCGGGCTCTTTTGTGCATATTGGTGTGCCGCTCCAGCCTTCTCTACGTCCTCGGTGGCCGGGTGAATTCGCTGTGTATCTGCCATTGCTGTGAAATACTGCTCTTGCTTTAAGTTCGAGAAAGGGATGAGATTCGATGAGAGGGAAATACTGCTCTTGCTTTAAGTTCGAGAAAGAGATGATATTCGATGAGTGGTTGTAGTGATGAACATGGATGGTTATAAAGGCGTTAGATGTGTCACGACACGGTGAAGAGTGATCAGGTGGCCGCGTGATGATAGAGACACGGAAGAAAATCTGACAGAGAAACGCGTCTTGTGAGCACAGGAGGACGCGTGAGCCGATTTATTCCCTTTCTCTGCGACTTCGTCTGTCGTTTCACGGGTTTCTGTTGCTGCTTTGAAAGAGCGCGTATATTTATTGTACTATTTTGAGTTCCTTTCTTACCTGGTGCGTTTAGTTTTAAATATCCTGTAGGTAACGTCTTTTTTCTCTTGTTTAAGGGCCCCGTGATTCGAACACGCTTGCTGTAGATTTTGTCCGTGTCGGGAGATGATTCCAACATTTAACGACTAGGTTCTACCGACTACCCCATGTGCTTTGTTTTACACGTCATCGAACGAAAGGTCGTCGATAGGCGCCGAGGTATAGCATCAACGGATATGTGCACACGTATTTATCATTGGAAACCTCCATCACCAAATCTGTGTCCAAACGATAATTCGAAAGAGTAGGACTTAAGGTAGGGTCTATTGGATGGGGCTTCCTATAAAAAAATTTAGGAGGTGTTCGAATTTTTTAAAATATTTTATAATGAGGGGTATTATGAGTTTTGTAGTGTATTTTAAGTTTAAAGTTGAGAATTTTTATAAGTTGATGGTCTCATGAGTTTTATTATTTTGCATATTCAATTTAATAAAGTAAATAAAAAAAATAAAAATAAAAAAAATTAATTGATCAAAATGTAATAATTCTAGATGATTGACAAGTGGCAAAAAAAAAACTTGAGTTAGAGGGATAATTTCTAGCCCCATTCCAAATACACCCGCTCAAATTTTCAAACTAAAAAGTAGGGGCTGCTATTATTTAGGGAGAGACTCTAATGAATCTTGTAGCATTTTTTTTGCTTCATGGAACCCCTTGCTCCTTGAAAATAGATCATAATGCCCCTCCCATAGGACCTAAGAAGTAGGGGTTTCCATGAAGCAAATAAAATGCTACAAAATTTATTGGAATCTTTCCTTAATAGCAACCCCTAATTTTTAATTTTTATGACTACAGATTTGAGTAGGTGAATTTGGGGTGGGGCTAGGGTAAGGTATCATGGAGAGGGGCTTCCTTAAAAATCTCAATGTATGTTGCTTAGCTTTTTAGGAATATTTTAAAGTTCTTGGTCCCATGGATTTAATCTTGCAATTCTACTTAAAATTTTAAGCTCCAAAATTTTAGGAATGAACTATAGTGCTTTGATAAAAAATAATAAATAAATGAAAAATTCTCTCATTTTTTTTTCTAATAAGAATTTAAAATTTTAGATGAGAGACAAGTGGCATAAAAAACTCCTAAGTTGTAGGGGCAATTTCTAGCCTCACCCCAATTTCACCAGCTGAAATATTCATTCCTAAAAGGCAGGGGCTCTTATTTTCTGGAAAAGATTCCAATTTGTCCCGTACCACAATTTTTTTTCCCCATGGGACCTCCTGCTCCATGAAAATAGAAGTCCAAGCCCCCCCACGAGACCATATGCTCCACTAGTGTAGAAATTTTCTACCACTTGTTAGTCATCTAAAATTTTAGATTCTTGCCAAAAAAAAAATGGAGGAAAAATAATCTTTATTTATTTATTCTTATCTCTGTATTAAAACTAAAATTCATGAGACCAACTTTCCTAAATTTTGAAGCTTAAACTTTTTAGCTGAATTGTACTACTAAATTCATGGGACCACCAACTTTAAAATATTCCTAAAAAATCTTAGCTGAAGGCATCAAAAGTCAAGAGAGTATTCGTTGAGGGAAGGAGATAGGAACACAAAATAATTCCACAAAATCACAAAAGTGAAACAATTAGTAAATAAAATTGGAAAATCACAAAAGAGGATGGCACAATATGTGAAGGTTTAGATGAAATTGAGAATGAGGCAGGGTGATCCCACAATACTAGTTTATAATTTTTGGCCAAACTGGACACTGAAATAATCTTTTTTAACTAAATCTTCACTTTCAGACACCTATAACGGCTAAACCATGAAGAATTTGAAGATGCAAACTAGTGATTTGTCACATTTTGTTTTAGATTCTAAATATATTTTTTTCAAAAAGTTTGGAATTAGATTGCACTTCTTTTTCCATCTCCCTAAAAAACTAGTTTTTTTCATAAAACATTTTTAAAAAGTGACTCACCGTATAACGCATAACTTTATTTCCATGAAGGATAAAATTCCATTTTTTGAATTTATATTTGTAACTATGATATCTAGTGCTTCCAATTGGTTAGATAGTGTTTTACTAAATATTTTTCCTTAATCAAGTTTGAAGTCAAACCAATTACAATTAGGACATAAATGGCCATATAATGCATAACTTTTTTTGTATATATCAAAATTAAATTTTTTTTGTTGGATCAAGGACTTCAATATCTAGTGCACTCATATTTTTCAATTTTTTTTTATAATATCTATTTTTCCACATGTGCAAAATAGAGAGCTTGATTTTCGGTGAAAAGCCTATGTTTAATAAAACTAAAAAATAAATACATAATAAAACCAAAACATATTAAAATTATATTCATTGGATAGCTCGTTCAAGGACTCCATCATCCAGTTGGGTGTGGAAATCTCCTCCATTTTCATCCCCAACCCAAGCTTCAAAACACAAAATTTGGGACATTTTGGTGGAGAGGGTGAGAAGGGGGGGTTCACGAACCAAGGGGGTTCGAGCAAACCCCTAGGGGTTCACTCAACTAGGGTTCATTCGAACCCCCTTTCAAAAATGTTTTCTTTGTGTTTTTTGGCAGGAATGGTGGGACCTTGCATTTAATTGGTTCGCTTGAACCAGGGTTCATTCAAACCCTTTTTTGGTTTGCTCGAACCAAAGGGTTCATTTGAACCCCAAAAACCATTTTTTTTGCATGGGGTCATTTTATGCAACTTTTCCTTCCTCACTCGAATTGTAAACCACTTTTGTGGATTTACCCTATGACAAAATAATTCAACCAACTTCTAAGCAAGAATATGGCGATGAGTTAAAGGGATCAAGAGAAGCTCATATACCTCATTCCAAACATCATCTTGGAAGAACAAAACAACAATGTTTTCTTCCCTATCACAAAAGAGGAAGTTAGGGATGTCGCCTTCCAGCTTGATGGAGACAAAGCCCCAGGCCCAAATGGCTTCCTTGCATGCTTTTTCTAGAATTTTTGGAACATTTTGGGGGTTGATGTGCACCAAGACATTAAGGACATAAGAAAGAACTCAATCATGCTCATGGATTAGACCAATACCTTTCTAGCCCTCATTTCAAAGAAACAAGTATCTAGCATGGATGACTACATACCAATCTCCCTCTATAATGTCATCTATAGTATAACAACCAAAGTAATAGCCAATAGGCTAAAACCACTCCTCTCTAAGATGATATCAAATGAGAAAAGTTGTTTCACCCTATTAGATCCATTGTAGAAGGCATCATCATTACACATGAGGTGATCCATTTCATAAGGAGGAGTCATAGGGAGAGAATGATTGTCAAGTTGGAAATCCATAAATCATATGCTCAAGTGAACAAATTTTTTTTGATCAAAGTGTTAGAGAAATTAGGCTTCAAAAAAGAATGATGCAATTGGATCCACAATTGCATAAACACTCCTCAATTCTCAGTTTTGGTAAATGGTTTCCTGCATGGTCTCTTCACATCATCCAATGGGTTAAGACAAGGGGACCCAATGTACCCTTTTCTATTCATCATAATGGTTAAGACTATGGGGTGTCTCATCTAGATGGAAAAGGTTAGCAAAGGTTGGAAGGGTTTAAGGGTTTCCTCAAACATGGAGCCTATAACACACCAAAAATTTACCAAAGAAACTTTTTTGTTTAGACAATCCAAATTAAGGGAAGTTAGGGAGATGAAGAAGACAATGGAAAAATATCATGGAGCAATGGGTCAAAGTATAAATTGGTGAAAGTTTGGTCTATTTTCAACATAGTCTTGTGGAAACAAAGAGATATTGCAACAATACTAGGTTTAAAAATTAGTAAAATCCTTGTAAAATATCTTCCAAAGTCTTACTATTTGTAGGAGAAAACATAACCAACTTGTGGGAATCATGGTCGCAAGGATGCATGAGCATACTCGAATCATAGTGTAAAGGTGTGAATTTGTACCCCTCGCAAATTCCCTGTTTATGTACCTCCTACCTTAAATAAATTAAATTCAATGATGCTATTTTACGTCCTTCATTTGCTTCCCATCCACTTGGTAGTTGTTTTTTGTGTTGGTGGAGGATATTATGTTAGGGACGTTAGCACAGTGCGTGAACGTTTGTGTGATGTGCTACCATCCTGACAAGATTCCTGCCGCTAGAATATGTAGAGGTGTTACAACTCTCCATTAGCGATGAAGTGTAACATTTTTGCACCCTTAACTGACCTTGAATGACTCCTTTGCATCTAATTTCACCTTCAAATGTCTATCTCCTTCATTCTTTCACACTTCTAGCTCTCTCTTGGCAACTTCTTGATCACTCTCACTTCTACACACTTCATTCACAATATTTTCACTACCTTTGAAGCTACAAGTCGATACTCTACTAGTTTTACTCCTCTCATTGTTGTGGAAACATTAGCATCTAGAAGCTTGCAAGCTCACTCCTCCCATTTTCCTCAAGTGCACATGGTTGAAGGTGACATTGTTCCACTCTTCATTCACTTAGCACCATTGTATTGTTTCGTAGCATATTATTGTTTGGCATAGTGCATAGTACCTTCCATTTCAATACTTTCTTTATCACATTTCTCTATCATTACTATAATGGTTGTTTGTGGAGGTGGAAACACCAAAGTGGGGGACTGGCTATGACAATCCTCTTTACACAACCCCAACATTTTCCTATCACTATGTGTGTAGGCATTTCATTCATGTGAAGCTTGTAGTGGCTTGAGCTAATCGTAAGTTAAGTTTCTACTATTCTTGCTCGAAATTTCATTCATTTAATCAATATATCTATCAAGTTAAAGTATTCTTCTAGTTGCTTTATGTTTTCTAAATTATTATATCAAACTGTACTTGTCAATTTGTTAGTAGGTTTCTCTAAGTTATCAGATTATACCTTATACTTGTTATCTATACAGACGCTAGTGCCCAACTGAGACACCAACCCATTGCGCTGTCATCCATACCTTGTGTTGCAGTCTTCTGGTAGTGAGCTACCTAACTTACCTAACTTACAATTCAGACTCTAGAAACCCACTCACCTGACTTCATGAACCTCTTGGGTTGACAAAAGGAAAGAGGCATATTAGGGTAGTTGATTGTTCTAGACCATCCTGTGACCTAAAGTCATGAGCAGTTGGTCCCCCTCCTCTACATTTTGGTGAACCCGATGTGAAATTTTTTGGTTCCATTTTGTAGTGTTGAAGGAGTCTTCTCTCGTGTTCTAGGTGTGTGCATTGTGGGGCACCTATCCTTGCAACCCAACCTACGAACCCTAGGGTGTAGCCAAAAGAGTCCCTAAACATTGTGAAGCAAAATCTAGAATAGGTCATTGCCTAATTGTTAAAAGTGGGGGCTTATGAGAAAGTGCTTTCTAGTGTAAATAGAAGATGGCTTCTTTCATGCATCTTCCCATTTCATTTGTGCACCTACAAGTGGGTCTTCTATTATAACTTTTACCTCATAGGATTTGCTGATGAATGCTAATAGAGAACACTCTCATATCAATGGGAATACTGTGAGTAGCATTCTCGTTGATCCTATGTGCCGAGTTAATGTTATCACAAAAGAGATTATATTGATAAACTTCTTACACAAGGATGGTTACAATAAGTCTAAAAGCATTATACATAAGCATGATGGGATTTCTATCCCTCCCATCAGTTCTATTACCCTTTCATTCTTGGTTGGGCCTAGGATTGTGAATGCCCTTTTCAATATTATCCTAGAGTATGACTTGTTCAAGGTGAAGCTAGGCATTCCTTGGCTAGTTTCCATGAATGTAGTCCCTTCAATTTTCCATAACTGCTTGAAATTCTCCCATGAGAGCTCTATGCACGTTGTGCATGACACTAGGTGTAAAACCTTGGTGTCACATGGGACTTATTCATTAGATCACTTTTGGGTTGCTCCTATTGGTCTGCTTCCTCCCATAATGGACCTACTGTATCATACTTACATAAAATACAAGAACATGGGCATAGTTCCAAAAGTGATCTTTCCTCCTCCCTATGCTATTTCAGTTAAGGCTTCTATGATAGCGCAACATTGAGCTAATGCTTCCTCTCGAAAGGAGAAGTCCACTCAGGGGCCTTCTTCTTTCTCCCCTACAATTCCACCTTCTCTTGCCTCTCATCTTGTTGTGATTCCCTTAGCTTTTACCCCTATGTATCTCTCAGGGAGTCCGATAGTGCCCACTTGGCAAAAAACCAAGCATTAGGTGTTCGACCTTCCTATCTTGCCTATGGTGCCTCAACCTATCCTGTATGGTAAGGGGAAGCCCCCCAATGAAGTAGCCTATGAATCTTGACCTCCATGGCCTTTTACTACTCCTACGGGTGATCCCACGATAGTGGTTTACAATTTTTGGCCAAACTAGACACTGAAATTTTTATTTTTAACTAAATATTCACATTCAGGTACCTATAGCGGCTAAACCATGAGGAATTTGAAGATGGTGCAACTAGAGTCTCGTCACATTTTGTTTGTAGATTTTAAAAATATTTTTTTCAAAATTTTTGGAATCAAATTGCACTTCTTTTTCCATCTCCCACAAAAACTGGTTTTTTCAGAAAACAACATTTTTTAAAAGTGATGCACACTATATAACGCATAATTTTTTTTCCATGAAGGATAACATTCTAATTCTTTTGAATTTAGATTTTTAACTCTAATATCTAGTGCTTCCACTTGGTTAGATAGTTTTTTATTGAATATTTTTTCTTTAATCAAGTTTCAAATTCAAACCAATGACAATTCAGACATACGTGACTGTACAAGTCATAACTTTTTTTGTATATATCAAAATTCAATTCTTTTTATATTGGATCAAGGACTTCAATATCTAGTGCACTCATATCTTTCAAAATATTTTTTTGATAATTTTCTATTTTTCCACATGTGCAGAATAGAGACCTTCATTTTCAATGAAAAATCTATGTAACGTAATAAAAATAAAAAAACAAATACATAATAAAACCAAAACATATTAAAATTATATTCGTTGGATAGCTGTTTCGAGGAATACTTGATTCTAGTTAGGTTTGTGAAGATTCCCCCATTTTCATCCTCAACCTGAGCTTCAAAGAGTAAAAATTTAGGTTTTTTGTGTGAACAAGGTAAAAAATTAGGGAAAAGGGGGGTTCACAAGAACAGGGGTTCTAGTGAACCCCTAGGGGTTCAAGCGAACCAGGGTTCATTCGAACCCCCTTTAATATGAATTTTTGGTTTTTTTTTGGGCGGGAAATGTGGGCCCAGTAATTAATGGGTTTGGTCAAACCCTAGTTCAGTCGAACCCCTTTTTGGTTTAGTTGAACTTGTAGGTTCATTCAAACTCCTAAAACCATTTTTTTTTCCATGGGGTCATTTTCTCAATTCTCCTTCCTCCGTCAAATTGTAAACCACTATTGTGGCTTCACCCCTACCCCTAGGGTAGCGAATGGGAAGAGGCCCATCACTGAGGTGCTTGAGTCTACATACCTACTAGTTGCAGTAGTTGTTCTTACATCTCTTCCTCCTATTTCTATCCAAGAGTCACTCCCTCCACTGGAAATGATTGTGCTGGACACTATGATGACAAAATAGAAGCCTCCTACTCCTCCTCAAGCTTCAACCTATAGCTCTCAGAGCTGAAGAAATTGCCTTGTATGTGAGAGTAAGCATCAGAGGAAAGGCTTTGGCCATTGAGTAGGCTACTTTGTAGAAGGAGGAAGGAGAGCCAACAACTCCTGTTTCAATGTCTTATGTTGTGTCCTCCTCTTCCACCCCTTTTTCTTTAGTTCCCCCTGCCTTGATCTTGCTTTTGGCTCCCCTGTGAGCATGGGTGATCCACACCCTAAAAGGGCGCAAGTGTTCATTAATCCCTTGATTGAGCCTTCTCTCTTGATGTCCCTTTTGGACATCTTTCCTTTTCCCAAACACGTAATTTGCTAAATACCTTGGTGGTGTCCACTATGGTTTTCTCCTCTTCCTCCTCACCTTCTACTTCATCTATGGGGATCTCACATCCTCTAATGAAGTGTAAGTTGGAGGATAACCTTGCTTCTAATGGAGGTTGGAAGAAGGGATTACCTTCTTTGGAAGTTGGCTTTGCATTGGCTTGCACCATCCTAGTGACGGAGGCAACCTCGACATCCCCTAAGTTCACAACTACCCCCTGAGTCTTTCAGCGAGGTTGACAGTGAATCATGGGAACCTCCTTCATTGCCCACTTAGTTGACACATGGCACGAGGGACTATCAAGTGCATGTTCAAATTGATCTAGATAATATCCCAACTCTGTCAACAATTTTCACAAAATCAATGATGTTTACCTCACAGGAGTTGAGCAAAGAAGACCTCAAGGGGTCCTCTTCCTTGGATCTTGTCATAGGAGATTCAGAGTGTTCCCCCCTTGCAAGCTCGTCCACATTCCCCTTACAATGATCTAGATTGGGATAATGATGACCTCTTGGTTGATGAGGACTTGGAGAGCACCTCTTCTTTATCTGTAGATTAGATTGTGTGTGTGTTGTGTTTCCCTCATTCTTGTTTTATATGTTCATGGAGGAAACTTGTCACCCTTGTAGGTGCTTGGATACAAGAGTGTTTTGTGTCATAAACTTCTTCTATTTGTCACATCATTCTTCCTCTATTGTGCCTTGATTTTCAACAATTGGGGATGATGGAAAGTGTTGGGTGCATTTAGGTCTCCCTTACATGTTGACCCAAATTTTTATTTTTATTGTCTTCATGTGCCTTTTTTCACATGGTTTGATATAGTAGGGGATTGATGATAGTTCATTCATATTATTATATTATATCTATCTATTTATATCTATGAGCAACTTTGACCCTGAAATATCAGATCCCCTATCTCTTGATGTCTTTGTTTTTGCTTGTATTGTCTTTTTATCTTTCTCTCTTCTTTTCTTGCTTCGTGAGGGGCTATCACTTTCTTCTCCTTCCTTAGGATGTCACATTCCTTTGTGTTCAACACACACCATCGTAAGGGAGGCTACAATACTACTTCAATTTACAAAAGGTGTATTTAGTGGCCAATGAATCCCTCCTTGAAAATCGCTTATTTTTTCAAAAAATTGTATTCTTCGACAATGACCCCTAGTGGAACTTTTCTTTCATCACAAATTCGTAAAGAAAGAATCTGAAAAACTTTCCTTTGAGAAGGGAGTAATTTTTTTTATGAAGAAGTCTAAAAACTTTCCCTTGCGAGGGAGTATTCTTCTTATCAAATTCCTTGATGAAAATGATCTTTCAGAAGGATTCCTTGATATTAGAATCGTTTGCAAAAATTATTATCTCCTTTCAAATAGAGCGTCCCTTTAATAGTTCTCTTTTCTTTTGAAGGGTTCTTGAGGGACCACTTTGATTTGAAACTATGAGGGATGACAGTGAAATATTTGTACTTCACATATGATATTTCATTATCATAAGTATGATAGTGTACCTATTAAGTAATTTTAATTAATATATTAAGAACAACTAACTTTCTTTTTCTAGGTAGCTAATAATATGTACACATGTTGATTCAAGGTACTAAAGTGTCACCATTGGCTCATCAATAATTGATTGACTATGGTTAGATGATGTCATCTTTGTCTAATGAAGTCCATTTCCATCTTAGTTAGATTGAGTTAACTCATAGCCATTTGGACATGTCACTTGCTTGAATCATACATCTAGAGGCCTACTCATTCATACTCCATCCATCTACTTGGTGATTGATTTTGATAATTTGATCTTCTAGTTTGGAATAACATTTCAATATTACATGTTGCACTCTATTATGTCTATTCTTTTTTCTATTGTAACTTTTTTCATTCACTTAGATCTTATTTGAATTGGTGCTCATTGGATTCCAATTAAATCTTATAGAACTACTTTATGATCTTAGCTAACTTTCCACTAAAGGAAATTATAAAATTCTTAACAAAACTAAAAAAATCTAGGCAATGAGGGGATCTGAAAGATGTCCACATTATGCTATACTTTTGCATAACAATAACATGACCAATTCAATGGATCATAAAATTTAAGAAATTATGAGCACTACCTTTTTTGTGTTCTAATCACATCATCAAATTTTAATTTTTGTTGATTTCAAAAATAAAGTGGCCACTTTCAATCCCATTTTAGCTCCCCATTTCAGTGCACTTATCTAGATGAAAAATAGGTATAATTGAAACTAATGACACATTCACCTCATATAGACAAAGATATATTCATAGAAGATCCTCATGTTGTTCTTCATTCTTAGGAATAGCTAAGCTAGGTGCCAAGTAGGATGTACTCTATAAGTGCTCAAAGATATGACCTATGAATGCTTAATGGATCCAAAAGAAGGAATCAATCAAAAAGTTTCATATCATCATGATGCATAGAACAATAATGAGATATGTATGCATCTTAGATGTATGTGATGTAGATTAGGTTCCCTTTAATGCTTCAAAAAAATATTCTTATAATGTCCCTTTTTCAATATATCATTTTTTTTAATGATTTTTGAATATGAATTAATACACATTGAATACCTTTAAACACTAAGATGTAGCAATTAGTTGTAGAAATGTGTACTAAATCAACTCATAACATCTAATGGAATAGGTAAGAGTTGACAAGATTTTATTTTAAGATTTTAAAATTTAGAGATCGACTTCATATAGTAAGAGGTAGAGTTGGGAGAAAGAAATGTAAACATAAGAGTGGGGAATGTAGATACAAAAGTACATGAAATTTTTGAAATAATAAATGAATCATAATAATAAATATACATAAATATATGCAAATATAAATAAAATAAGATTAAATATGTTAAAAGAAGCATATAAATATAAATAAATAAAATAAATCAATTTTTATTTAATTATTATGTCACAATAAACTTAAAATTAAATTAGAATTAACATAAATATTCATGTCATATTAAAATCCATTCATTTTCTATAATTTTATATTTAATTAGACCTATTATCACCATGAAGTTTCTATGTAATCGTTCCTTTGATTCAGGGTGTTAAGAACGACTTATTGGACTTTTGGAGGCGATTTGACAGTGGTGGGCTCATCAAGGCCGCGCTCATCCCAAATTGTCCGAGACGGCCGTTTATACATCATCCTGTGTCATTATCAATATCTACCACCAAACACTGAATTTGGAAGAAAATGTGATATATATCATTATCACGCATCTTTGTAGTAGTTAGTAATTACACAATCCCTTAGGATGCGTACAGAAACGCATCTGGCTTTTTTGATTGTAATTAGAGCTCCCAAGTCAACGTTATTTAAGCCTAATTCGTGGAATTTCTATAATGTTGTTAGACATTTTAATCAAGCAAATCGCATTGGACACAGAAGATTCTTCAACTGTAGTTGGCCTGCAAGAGAGAAGATTTCATATCTCCAATTTGGGAAGAGCTTCAAATGTGGGTGGATGGAGGTTAAAGTACTGGTTATTAGAGATTTTGTTTATATATGATGTGAATTTTTATTTAAGAATTCATTTTTACAATTAGTATGAGTTTTTTTAGATTAAATAAGTTTGTTTTTAGATTTAGTATTAATTTTTCAAGATGTTTTGGATGAGAGAGTGAAAGATCACTGAATGAGATCCCGAGCATCTTAAAAAACTAGGGGAGAGGGCCCAGTAGTCGTGCACCCTAACTTCGCGCTTCTAATTATCCTACATCGAAATTTCAAATCACTCCCAATTTTTTACAGCGGCTTACTTGGCAAGTTCTCTGCTTATAACTAAGGTTTCAGGGCCACATCATCAAATATGATGCCACATCAGCATGCATTTTTGTCAAGGTGTCCAAAAAGGCCCCAAAAAATAGTGAGACCAATTCTCGTGCATTACATCATGAGTAGTTGAGCGCTGATGTGGTATCACATGATTGGTTGCTTTTTAGATCAAAAGCATACATTTTGTTTAATTATGGGTAGTCAAATCACAACTATTGGACATTATATAAACGACTATTGGGTATTATATGTACGATTGGGTGCACGACTATTGGACCCCGCACAACTATTGGGCCCTCTCCCCTAACACAGTTGAATTTAGAAGTAATGTTCTTTAAGATTTTGTCTCCAATCTATTATTTCACTCTCCTCTTTCCAATGATGAATCAGTGAATATGATCTAAAACGTTTTAAAAACTAACACACTTAAAACCAGAAACAATCTTATCTAAACTACTATATTGATCACATCCAACAATCTATTTCTGATGATGAATTACTGAATATGATCTAAAATGCTCTAAAAACTAACACAATTTGAATCCAGAAACAATCTTATCTAAATTGATCGTATCCAACAATCTGTTTCTGATGATGAATCACTGAAAATGTTCTAAAAACTTCGAGAAACAATCTGTTTACATCAATCTATCTATTTATTATAAAAAAAATCCTCCCTGCGGTGGAAAGATGTTCCCTCAGTCTCGGGGAGAACGTTGAGGGTAATTGCGCTCACTTTATTTAAAAAAAAATTGTCTAAAAGACAACAGACAGGAGCGATTTCAGAAAGAATCAACTGATACCCATATCAATGTATATATATGCACGGTAATGAAAAAAATGTAACAATGGCAGTATAGATAGAATCAAGTAATATATCATGCTCTACCCTACACGAACAACTCTCCACCTGGTCGTCGTCTCTAAACCATAATAAATATAATCTGAAATTCCAGTCGGTCTCCTCAAAGCTTCAATCTCACCTTACATTTTTTCTCACTAATTGTGACACTGGTATTGGCAGCCAGCTTGTCGACGACAAGATTGCAGCGCACGCGGAAAGTAATCTTCATGGTTTTCAGTTTCCCAAACTTGATCTTCACGGGAACATTAGCCTTCAAACGCAGAGGAATACTGCCCTCCTGCTGCTGTGCAGTCAGCGACGTAACCATATCATTCGTAATCGGCACGTTAGATCCCGTGAGAGTAACGGCTAAATTCGTCGTATTTTTGTGGCCCTGGTAAAAGGTGGGAAGTTTGCCCTTGCAGAGCTCTGTGCCGGTGTAGAAAACCGCAAGATAACTGTCGTCTACGTAATATATGCCGATCTTTTTATTCGGATTCCTCGCTGTAATATCCACCGCAAGCTGGGAAGAAACGGTGTAGTCTGTGCCGACGGTGAAGTTGGTGATCTGAATCCTGTCGACTGAAAATTTGGGTATCCTGGGCTGGAAGACGGCGTAGAGAATAGCGCCTGCTATGACAATGGCTACGATTAAGATAAACAGAAGGCAACATGACCATTTGAGGCAACGGCAGCAGAAATTACGGCGGCGCTTGGGAGGGCGGGAGTGATATCTGGGGGCACTACGTGGGGGAATGACTTGGTCCCTGGGATACTGGACATGCACAACTTGGGCTGGAGGATCACCAGGGTCTCCTTTCTCCGACATGAGGCTCGATTTCGGCGCCAGAGGAGCGCTGGGCGACGGGCTCTTGAACCCATATTCGTGTGCCGCTGCTGCCTTCTCTACGTCCTCGTTGGCTGGATAAACCCGCTGATCTGCCATGACTGTAAAAATACTATTGCTTTCTGTTCGACCAGGCGGAGAGATTCGATCAATGGCTGGAATGATGGATTGTGTTGCGAATGTGGTTATAAATGCACGCGATCCGGCGGCTGCGCATCGCAGGGAAAGGTCGCGAAGGAAAAGGTCAGCCTCGTGCGCGCCTGATGATGTTCACTGAATAGAAAAAAAAGCTTTGGGGAAACCGCTGTCTGTTGGACAAATGGCACGTGAAAATGGCTTGGATTGGATTGTTTCTACACGACTATTTCTGCACCTGTGAAATTCATCCGCATTCTTACCAGCCGCAATGATTTATTCTCTCCACTGTGTTTAAACATTCAACGGCTTGAGCACGCGGTTACCTGTTCCTCACCGCCTTCGACGCTCCATGCAATAAAATACGCGTCTTGTAGACGTTTGGATGGTGTGGACGTGGATTTTAGACTTTTTCTGCCATGGCTGTACATTGTCAAAGTTAAATGTCGTGGCATGGAAGTTTAGATCCGTCTGTTGTTCTGTCTCACACGTAACTATTTTGATTATGTCGTCTTAAACTGATTCGGTGGTGTGAGCTAGTTTTGGATTTTTGCTATCAGATGGGCATTTTCCAGGATTTTTACATTGCAGACTACCTAATACGGTTCTTTTGTTTGGGCTTACGTCGATCCTGAGATTGAAGTCGTCAGGGAGTGTCACTCTTGCATTATTTATCACGCCCTTCTAGAACTTGTTGGTGTATTGAAGTAAAAGTATTGTGCAATGATGATTTCTTCAAGGAAACTTTTGATCTATTTGGATTACAACCGTGGTCGGTTTCACATCTGACGACCAGAAAGCATTATTTTTAGTCATGGTGGTTGTTGAATACTCTGCTTTTAGAGAACAATAGTAGTACGGCTCTCACGATATTAATTTAAATACGAAAACAACTAATACTAAAAAATATTTGTTATGACGAAATTTATATTTATGGTATTTTTATTTAATTTTGTGTTTCTTTTCGTGAACTTGTAATTAATTATATATTGGTAATTATATATATTTTTTAAGTAAAATGGTTTGTGTTTTAATTCTTATTTATGTCTATTTATATCTATTGGTCATTTATTTGTTCATATTTCATATTTATCTATACATATTATGTACATCATTTCATACCTTGAGATCATCTCTTTTTTCTTTAGTTCACTTTTCAATTATTTGGTATTGATTTGGTTTAATCCCAAGTTGTGTGGGAATGAACCTAAAATCCACTTTCAAACTCAAATTTCAAGTCTCTTCAAATTGGATTTCTGATTAACTCATAAACATTAGGACTTAGGAAGGTTTATTGTTTATGACAAATTCTTAAACATAGTATTAGAGTCATGAAGCCACAATGCTAGTCTTTTCTCAAGTTTTGGGAGCATGCACATTTATACTTCTAGCTCATTTGGTGAATGGTGGAGCTATTTTAAGCACACTATTGTGTTTGCAATAGTCAAATTAGCTAGTATCAACTAATGGTTTGTGTAGATTTGACAAATGGAAGCTTACAAACAAGAACAAATATTTTTCTTTTGTAGTGCCTCTCACATTTACAATCATTGCTTTATATTTTTGGACTTCATTCATATACCTATACTTGTATATTTGATTTAGGATTATTTGTAGTATTGGCATCATTTTTGAATGCACCCTTCAATACAACAATAGTATTATCATGTTATGATGGATTATGTTGTATTTTTTTTATTATTCACATGTATGCTTGGATGATTGTTTTATGATTAAATGATGTATACCCCATTCGAGAATTGTATGTGCTTTGGCTATTATGTATATGCATAGGTACTTTTGACATGCATTGAGTGGATATAGGTACATGAAATTTTTCCACCTGGGTTCATAGGTCTAAGTTATTTCCCAATGATAGTTATATGGGAGATGTCACATTGGCCGTTTTTATTAGTCTTAATCATTGTACTCAATTCAAGTGCATCTTCTTATTTATTTTATCCATCTTGACCTAAATGCCATCTTTGGTATGATTTTGGATACTGCACCATTTTTGTGGACACCCAGTGAATGTGTGTTTGATATCTTGTTAAATTTCTAATTTCCATAAATTTAATTCAGTTTTATGCTTGTGTGGATTTAAATTGTAAACTTAAATGTTGAATGTTATTAGAGAATGAATTTAAATGGTTAAATTAGATTTTGGGAGAATTTGAGGGAGTTGCAAATTAAAGAAACGAAAAATATATTTATATTAATTTTTAATTGAAAATTTAAAAGGGTAAAAGAGGAAAAGGAATTCATTTTCAAGTGTTAGGTTTTATTTGCGAAGAATGGTGGAGAGGAAAAAATATTTTTACTAAAATAATGTTTTGTTGATTGTGAGGGCAATTTGAGGGGGAATTCGACGAGATTGGATTTGTTGGGTTAGGAATTGGGAAGGGAGCATGTTTTGAAAATATCTCATGCTTTTGTTTGGTGCATGTGGTGTATTCTCCACTAGAAAATTTGAGGTATTTTTTTCTTATTTCTTTCAAATTAATTAATTTATTTTAATTTTGAATATTGGAATAGGATTACCTAAGTGTAGAAACCTCCCAACATAATTCATTTGGTAAAAGTTCATTCTTATTTAGTTGTTTTAGATTTTTTTGATAAATTTCCTTTAAATGAAGTTATAATGCCCAATTTTTTAGGAAATATGTAAAATATGAATTATATAGCTTAGAATAGGTGTTGGGCACTTTTGGAACCAAAGGGTATTCCTAAATTTGTGAAATTCAAAAAATTAATTTTTGAAGAAATTTTAATGGAGTTAGGAAGAAATTTCTTGGTTTCTGGCTTTCTAAATGTTGAGAAAACTTGAAGGTTTCTAATGAAATATGATGTTTTAGAATTTTTGGATGAAGGTATACTTCATGAAATATAGAAATAGATCCTGTGAAAACATTTTATGAAATTTGGATAAAAAATAGAATTATATATTGTTTTCCATGCCACACTTGTTGGAAGATGTCATGAGCTTAAGATGTAGGTATTAGTGAGTGCTATGGGAGTGGATCCCAATGTATCCCTAGCCTAAAGTGGTAAGTATTATGATCACAAGTGGGGATTCATCTAATCAAGTGATAACTAATGAAACATATGGGTAATTAATTAACAAAGATAATGGATGCCCTCTCATGCCTTGAGTGCTCGTAAAGGCTCAGGATGTTTGGAAAGACATTATAGCTTGGGGAGATTGGGTTTTGTAAGGTCAAGTATCCTTGTCTATATGAGAGGAGTACTAGATTACACATGATTCCATATCAATGAACACCATGATAACACTCACTAAAAATCTTTCTAATGTCTAGTCTTAGAGTAGCTTTGAGTAGCACCTAAACGAAGTTTTTATTCCCTTTTATGATTGGTGTTGACTCTATTGCATTATTGGATGCCATGTATTCTTTGTGTCTTATGTGGGTGTGTACCCTTTTCCTCATGTGTATTGCATGTGTGTTATTGGGCCTTGTGATTCTCTCCTAGCACGCTAGGATGAGTTTACATGTATCACATGGCCAAGTAACATGGGAACCACCATTGGGGACCAGAGGTTTGAGGATTGAGATGGACCATTGTACCGTTTTCTACCTAATTTTTACTTATGCAATTAGTTACTTTCATTTAAAAATGAAAATTGTATATGTAAAGGAAATATGAGTCCTATTTGTTGTAAATTGTAATAATGTGGTTATTAGAGATCTTTTTGAGATGGAATGTAAACAATAGATAATGGAAAGTAATTTAGTCTTAGTTACGTGAATCTGTGTTGGAATCGAGCACAATCATATCATGTATGTTTATGCTTATGCAATTCGAAGGTAAAATGAATTCAATAATTTTTCAATTTGGGCTTAAAATGAATGTAGGAACCTTTCATTTGGGTTTAAGAAGAATGTAATGGTATTGGAGTAGTCTTGGATAGTGTTGTGGACCCATCGTGCTATCATCCTACTCCTAAGAGTTTGTTCCTTAAGTTTGGTGTCATTTAGGGAACTTTGGTAGCCTCTTGTGAGGTCTTGTAAAATCCTAATGTGTTATATATTTTAATTTAGATATTTTATTGCTTAGGGAAGGAGTTAAGGGTGTCAAGGAGGCGATTACACTCCTCCCTACCTTCTCCTTTTCTTTTCAGTGGTGTCCAATGATCGGGGAAATCAAACTCTTCATTTTACCTCAAGTCATGTTTTGGTCTTTTTGAGTTCTTAAGGTGTTTTTGACAAACTTAGGTGGTTTATTAGTGCTTAGGGGTTCTTGGAGGTCATTCCCTAGTTTGGGGAAGCTCATTTCCTAAGACACTAGTGCCTCTACAAGGACACCAACACTTGGGAATTGTGTTAGGGAGATAGGAACTGAAATAGGACTCAAGGGTAAGTGCACAAAGTTAAGTCCATGAAATGTGGAAGTTTTTGCCTTAGCCAAAAAATTGAAATCGACTTTACAAAAACGGGATTCCGATTTTAATAAATAGGATCTCGGTGAGAATGCTGTTTAGCGCCGGGATCTCGAGCTTTGGATACGTGAAGCGGGATCTTTGATTTTTCGGATCGACTTCCCCGCTGCGGGATCACCGAACGATGGAGAGCGGATACGATTACTAAATGAGATCGAATTATAAAAATGAGATCCGTTTTGGCAGAAATCAAGATCAATTTTATAATGCTTTATTTATTTTTAAAACAAAGCGAGTTCATTTTATAGCGAGCGAGATCCACAAACGGCGACGAGCGAAGCTACCACAAGCGGCTTCTGGTACAGCCCATGCCGTTGCTGCGCTTTGGCATTTTATTGAAATTACGAAGAAAATAAGTGAATTTAGCATTTTTTTTAATTTATTTCACGTTTGAGCATTTTTTTTCTTGTTATAGTAGAAATAAGTAATTGTAGAAATAGATCAATAAATGTAATGAAACCTAAATATTTTTAATAGAAATGAAAAATGAACCTTGAATTGTGTTTTACAAACAAAATTTAACTTTTGAAACCTAAATTGTTTGATTACACCAAAAAAATTGAATTTGAAAACCCTAATTGAGACAAAATAAAAAAATTGCATTTCAAAACCCTAGAAATTGAAATGAAATAAAAAATTACATTTAGAAACCCTAATCAAGCTTTTTGAAATCCTGAATTCAAATCAAACGAAAAAAATTGAATTTGAAAACCCTAGTTTGAATTGAAACAAAAAAATTGCATTAAAAAACCTAATTGCTTAGAAATTGAAACCCTAAATTGAATTAGAACAAAGAAATTGTTAAAACCCTAAATTGGAATCGAACAAATCATTTTGATTTTGAAAACTAGGTAATTTTGAGCTCAAAAAAATTCATTTGCATTGCTTAAATGTTTTAAATTTTATTTGCTTTGTATGGAAAAAATGATATATATTAAACTTTAGTTTGAATGTTAAATTATAATTAGATTAGAAAACAATATGTTAAAGAATAGTTAAAATTCATAAAAAGTTTATCAATGTTTGTTTGCAAATTTAGTAGCAAATTTGTAAATCTAAGCACGTACAATCGATTCCAATTGGCACTAACTTGCAAGTCTAAATTATTCCAAGGGCCACCAAAACTTCATCCTAAGTTTGCTAAACCCTAGACCCTGAACTGTAAAATCTAAACCCTCAACACTAAAGCATTTGAATTTTGTCTTAGGACTTTAAAATGAAATTTGGTTGCCTTAAAAAACCCTCTATTATCACCATTCAGTAGAGCTTTTTGTAATGTTTTCACTTATGTGAACACATAATATAAAACCTTTTGGTTTCTACAAATTTATGAAGAGTGGATGATCACTCTCTATGACACTTAGACATGATCATTAGGGATCTAAATCATTGGAAGAAAACTTTATTCTATTATATCCACAAGATAGGAGAGCGCGAGTGAGAGTGCTATGGGTAAAGTTTCTTTCATTAGACATACCTAAAATTATGTAGGTTCAATGTCAAGAATGGGTCTATTTGGTAGATTTATGAAAACTATTATGAATATCTAGAATACCATAAAAGTATAATTATAGCAATTCCAATTGGAAACACTTGGGTATATATCATATGAAATTTAAATCTAGTAAGGTGTCTATTATATAGGAGAGTTGATAATACATGGAAAGAGGTTTACATATGGGAATATATGTATTAAGAAACACATACCATGACTTCTATAGGATTTTTAAGATGTGATCCTAGATAATAATCCACCCATCCTCAATCATAGTGGATTCTTTAGCAATTAAGAGAGATTCAATAACCATAAAATTACCTATATTTTGATTCTATATAGATTTATGTGGAAGGATAGAAATGCATCAATAAGGAGACCAAGATGGAACCATTTAACACCTAAGGTACACCAATTACATGGGAAAGAGAGGAAGTACATGATGATAGGTTGGAGGAACTATGCTATTATTACAATAGAGATAGGAAGAGGATTCATATTATGCCCCTATAAATAAGAGGTTAATTTAGAAGATTAAAAGAACTAGATAATAACAAAGGAAATAATTCTATAGAGGGAGTGAGTGGGATTGTTGGAAATATACAAGGAGAGAGGTGAAGGTCCCAACACCTACATAGAGACCTACACGAAATACACCAATCTAGGCACTTCCTAGAAGGATAAAGATCCATGTGAGTAGCCTCTTTTTATTTTTGTATCTTCTACTTATGTATATTTATTCCTTTATTACGTGATTAAAATTATGTATGATATAACTTTTTAATAAGTGATTACAAGTATAATTATTAAAATATTTCATATTTATTTTGATATCCTCTAATGTAGGAGGAAATTTTTACTTGTTTTGATAGATGTATGTTATTTTTGTGATATGTATAGATTGATTCATTTTTAACATGATACTTTTTTTTATTAGAGGGGTAAACACTTTTGACCTAGAGCTAGATGGAACCAATGAGGCCATAGTATGACTAAATTTGGACCTCACTAGACATCTAGATCCCCTTAAGCCATCCTATCACCCTAAATCGTAAATTGATTTCTTAAGGGGTACCAATATGACATTTCTTAAGGGGATCAAAGAAGTTCTTAAAATTTGGTGAAGTTGCCCAAGGCAACCAAATTTAACAATAATAAGATCATGCAAGATTATAATATGAATGAGATTTCATGATCTAGGTTGGTTAATTGAAACAAGAGTAGATCTCAATCAACTATTCCACAAGAAAATGTTCTTCACTACCTTGCAAGTTCATTATATTCCAAGGGGCACTAAAACTTCACCCTAAGTTTTGTAAACCCTAAACCCTGAACTCTAAAATCTAAACCCTAAACACTAAACCATTCATTTTTTCCTACCTAACCTTAAAGTGAAATTTTGTTGTCTTAGGAAAATCCACCAAATTTCATTCCCTTATGCCATGGAATTTTGTCATAGGATCTTACTACATATATCCCCTTAAGTTATCCTATTACCCTAAACCCTAAACTCTAAACTCTAAACCCTAAACCCTAAAGCCATCATTTTTTCTTAGGATCTTAATGAAATTTGGTTGCCTTAGGCAGCTCCACCAAATTTCATTCCTTTATACCATGTAATTTTGTCCTAGGATCTTACTACATGTAGATCCCCTTAAGCTATCCTATTACCTAAACCCTAAAGCCATCATTTTTTCTTTAAAGGCTCTTAATGAAATTTGGTTGTCTTGGGAAACTTCACCAAATTTTATTCACTTGAGCCATGTTACTTCTCCTAGGACCTCACTAGAGTAGAACCCCTTAAGCCATCCTGTCACCCTAAATCGTAATTCAATTTCTTAGGGGATCAAAGAAGTTCTTAAAATTTGGTGATCAAAGTTGCCCAAGGCAACCAAATTTAACAATAATAAGATGGGTGCAAGATTATAATATGAATGAGATTTCATGATCTAGGTTGGTTAGTTGAAACAAGAGTAGATCTCAATCAACTATTCACAAGAAAATGTTCTTCACTAACTTGCAAAGTTCATTATATTCCAAGGGGCACCAAAAATTCACCCTAAGTTTTGTAAACCCTAAACCCTGAACTCTAAAATCTAAACCCTAAAACTAAACCATTCATTTTGTCCTACCTAACCTTAAAGTGTGAATTTTGTTTGTCTAGGGAAATCCACCAAAGTTCATTCATTTATGCCGTGTAATTTTGTCATAGGATCTTACTACATATATCCCCTTAAGTTATCATATTACCCTAAACCCTAAACTCTAAACCCTAAACCCTAAAGCCATCATTTTTTCTTAGGCTCTTAATGAAATTTGGTTTCCTTAGGCAACTCCACCAAATTTCATTCCCTTGTGCCATGTAATTTGTGTCCTAGGATCTTACTACATGTAGATCCTTATCTGTTCCTGAAGCCTGAAGCTCTCTAAAAGCTAAACCCTAGGCCCTAAACCCTAAAGTTATTTTTTTTCTTTAAAGGCTTTCTTATGGAAATTGGTTGGGAATTCACCAAATTTTATTCACTTGAGCCGTCATTTTCTCTTAGGACTCTCTAGGCGTGAGTCATCCCCTTCATCATCCTGTCACCCTAAATGTAATTCGATTTCTTAAGGGGTCCCAATATGACATTTCTTAAGGGGATCAAAGAATTTCTTAAAAATTGGTGATCAAAGTTTCCCAAGGCAACCAAATTTAACAATAATAAGATCCTTCAAGATAATATAATATTAATAGTTAATTGTATTTTCATTCAAGTAACATGTGCCTTAGACATAAATGAGGCACATATTTTATCATTTGTATTCAATTATTTAAGGCCATTTATATTGAATGGTTTAAAGGTATTTCCTAAACATGTATCTTACATCTTGAAATTACAAATCTAATGCAGGTTCGCTCATATCTTAAAGATCACATGGATCCATTCAATAATATTCATAATCCACCTCCATGCCATCCATCTCCACCACCTTCACTTCCACCTCCACCCACTCCACCTTGTAATCCCTCACCTCCACCACTTGAAATAAATGAGCATGCTTGTTTGCAAGCACAAATCAATGCCAATGTTAGAACCATCCAAGATCAAACCAACATTATTCAAAATGAAGAATGTGTTGCACCTCCTGTGAGGATGTTTGCATCTAGGATGCAAACCCTTGTTGATGGGATCTTAGATGAGCATCGACAATGGCTATAGGAGAGGAGAACTTGCGATTCTAAAAAGGAAAACAAAAAGAAATGAAGAGATGCAGTAGAGAGCCACAATAGTTTCTAAATTAAGACAATGATCTTAAATAGTTATGAATTTATGAATTTGGTGAACGATGGATATTTTGTGTGATGAATTTATGAATTTGGTAGGATGGATATTTTTAGTGACATGAATTTATGATTTTGGTTCTAGATGGATATTTTTAGTGACATGGATTTATGAATTTGGTGGAATTTATGAACTTATAATGAATAATATATAATAGTACATATTTTATGACTATCTACTAGATCATAATTTCTCCTGCTAAAAAATTGTAATATATGTGTGTGTGTGTGTGTGTGTGTGTGTGTTAGACATAAAATGAGCTTTTGTGAATGTTTCAAGTTTATTGTTTAGTATGTACATGTGCATGTATTAAAAATTTGCATATATAGTTCTTAAATTTTGAAATTTGTATGTATGTACATAGTTTAGTTTAATGATTTGTATGCATGCAAATTATGCATCATATTTTATTTTAAATGTACATGTACATGTTAAATTTTGAATTGTGTATGGACATGCTCTTGAGTTGAACAATCAATGTATATATATGTGCATTTCAATTAAATATATGATCTTAATATATATGTTGCTCATCCTATTTCAATTAAATATATGTTCTTAATATATGTATGCACATCCTATTTTGTATGATTTAATGTAGGTGCACATTTATATTGAGCATATCATGGATGATTTTAACATTGATGATATCATCAATCCACCACCTCAGCCATAGCCACATCCACCTCCCCCTCCCCTCCCCTCCCCCTCCTCCTCCACCTCCACCTAATATGCCACATCCAACACCTATCGCATCTAACGAGTCTCGCTTGAGAGCACGTATAAATGATCAAGTTGCATCCTTACAAAATAAAATAAATGCTATGCAAAGTCAAGCATTGATTCCTCCAAATGTGAGACGTTTTGCATCTGATGCAAAACGCTGTTGATCCCATCAGGATGATCAATTCTGATCTTGATAGGCATCAACAAGAGAGAGAGAACAAATGAGACAATTTTATTCCAATGGTCTCTCTTACAAACAAATATTAGACCTTAAAATAACAAAAGCCCATCGAAACCCCTACTTTCTTGACCCTGTTACTCGACAACCCATACCACCCAACAAATCTAGAAGATCCATCAGGTGGTGCATACATTCGCAGATGAGTGCACATTTTTGGGATTGATGGTATATGGTTTTTGATAGTCCCCCACATGCTAATTGGGGGTGACCATTGTATTTTTTGAGAAAACTATATGTAGAGTTTGTTTTGGGGTAAAATCCTAATTATTTTGATTTTAGATCATTTCAGGGTGTTGATGGCAGCATGCCACAACAGAGGTTAGGGGCAAGGGTTGATCCTCGACACCCTGTGCATGCACAACCCCTTGTTGTTGCTCATGGTCCTCCCATTCCCGTATTTGTACGTCATCAAGCTCTGCTCTCAACATTGGGTTCCCTTAGTACACTCGCATGAGACCTTGATCAGCATGCTTCTGTGATAGTGGGTGGGAAGCATAGAGACGATGATGATGAAGGAGTTTTTTATGGAGCTGTTCTGAGTACCACTCCAGGAGTGTCAAGCCTCATCCCCCATATATGTACTAGTTTTCATCAAGTATGCTATGGACCTGATCAGGCCACACCTAGTTCAGGTGGATGGGGAGATTCTAGTGGTTCATTTGGTCGCATCAGTTCATTTGTAGAGCTTCATACAGCATACCATCACCCTGAGGACACTGCGACACAGGTATAAATATGAATCTAGATGTACGTTCATTTTATAAGAATTTTGATGGATGTATATATCAAAGAAAAGTTTGCAATACATTTTAACAATCAAATTGTTTGGTGTACAGATGACACTAATGATGGGGCAATCATATGTTTCACAAGTATATACATCGACACCGGTCGTACTCGGCAACCCTTATGGGGTATTTTGATTTCAATTTTTAAAATTATATATGAAATCATAAATTTAACTTGAGTTTTAAATTTATAATTGAATCACATATATGTTTGAAATATTTATGTTGGTTTAGGCGAGTCAATTGACATCCACGTTGATTCCTCCTGAGGGATTTTCAAGCACTCCTCCACTATCGGACGTCATAGATCATGGGCGGGTACATTCATATTGTAAATTTGTTTAAAGTTTGCATTAGTATAGTTACAATTTTATGAGTTTTGAATTCACTAGATATATGAAACGCATGCATGTATAGTTGTAAATATTATAAGCGTTATATTTCTATGTACATGTATGTATAGGTTGATACCACAATAAGAATGGGCATCAGGCAAACATTCAATGTTGCAGCTACTCGTGAGGCCACTGATTTCTAGGTTGTTTACAAAACTTTCTACACAAAATGTGCAAACTTGAATATATATATATATAAACCTAATTCAATTGTACATGCTTCAATTTTTATCTTGTAGGACTTTGTTAGTGCAACTTTTAGCCCTAACCCAGACATAGTTACACCACCAGGAGGACATGTAGAGCAGGCTCTAGATCAAATGGTAATTTAATTTTTTTATTATATTTAAAGTCAATTATAAATTTTTAATTGAATATATACATAATATGAGATTTGTTACATATTCTTTTTCTTTTATAGCATGAGACACATCTTGTAGATGAGCGTGTATAGATAGGTCCTAGAGAAGAGCCTAGTGTACAACCTTAGAAAATGGTACAATTAAAATATGATAAATTATAAATTAAATTGAATTCAAAAAATTTTAATTGTACAGTTGTACATCTAATTTCGAATTTCTTTGTCTTGTTTATGTAGATTGATTTAGAGAATTTAGAGGTTGCTTCAGGTGCACCAGAGCATCCAGATGTAGATATAACAGTAATTTAATTTTATGATGGATTATAAATTAAATTGTCATTAAATCATTTTTCATTGTCTTACATCTGATTTCATCTTTCTCTTGTATAGGAATGTTTTAGGTCATCCACATAGTCTGCATGGTGTGAAGAGGTCTCTTCATTATAGAGACAATACATGACCTAGAAACATGTGATTTTATGTGTTATATTGTTTATTTCATGGACTATATTTCTTGTTTCTCATGTACTCTGTTGGACTTTATATTTCATGGCTCAAGTACTTAGTTGGACTTTAGTTCATGGGTTGTACTTTGGACTTTATTTCATGCACTTATTATATTGGTTTCATGCACTTAATATGTTACATAAATTATGGACTTTATTATTGTTTGAAATTTTAATTTACGCATGTACATTTATGCATTTTATGTTCATAGTCAAGACATTAATATAGGATATTAATGTGAAATTTAGTGATCTCATACATGATATTAATATAGGACATTTTAATATTTATACTTTACAAATTTAGTGATTTCATGCATGATATACATGATATGTACATTCAATATATAGTGATAATTACTCAATGAGCTTATTCAATTCACGTCAATCAATAATTAGTCAATAAATCATAATTTACAAACAAAAGCAATCTATTTATATACCAGAAAGGATAAAATTTTAAGAAATAAACAAAACCATAGAAGATTAGAGAATAAAAGCATTAATAAATTCTATAAATAATAACATCTAACACTAATATATAAGTTGTCAAAACAAATAATGATGTCTTAAGGGGATGTCTAAAGGGGTCATAATAGAATGTCTTAAGGGGATGTCTTGATGGGTTATAATACGTCTTAAGGGGTCCTAAGGGGATGTCTAAAGGGGTCATAGTAGAACATCTTAAGGGGATGTTTTAAGGGGTATTAAGGGGATGTCTAAAGGGGTCATAATAAAATGTCTTAATTAAGGGGATGTCTTAAGGGGTCTTAAGGGGATGTCTAAAGGGGTCATAATAGAACGTCTTAAGGGGATGTTTTAAGGGGTCTTAAGGGGTCTTAAGGGGACGTCTAAAAGGGCCATAATAGAATGTCTTAAGGGGTCATAATACGTCTAAAGGGGATGTCTTAAGGGTCCATAATAGAATTTCTTAAGGGGGTGTATTAAGGGGTCATAATACAATGTCTTAAGGATATAATTGATTTAACAATAATGTAAGAATGATATTTAGTGATTATACAATTAGACATAAAGTTTCAAAGTAGGAAAACATGCACATTTAACAAACAAAATATGTAGAATATTGATTTGATACATAGAAGTACATAGAGTATGTTTAATTCTATAAGTATGTATGTACATATATGTCATCTCAAAACAATGTTTACAAAATTTGGATATGCCATCTCAAGAAAATCTCAAACTCGTGGATAGAATGTAGTAGGTCTTCACAACACCTGGTATAAAAAAGGTACAAGCAATATCAATGAAATCATCAAAACATACATATTTTAATTTATATAAAACTATATATATATATACAGAACTCAAGTACCTGCATTTAAAAGTATTCCACACATGTTTGTAGGTTGAATCTAGGCATCCTCTCCTTTTTGTTTCAAAGTATGAGATCAATGCAATGATGGCTTAAGGATACAAAAAATGACAATAAATCAATTTTAACTATTAATGTCCAAGCAATATCAATATGTAATCAAAACATGTATTTAAATATAATTTAACTAATAATTACTTGTTTTTACCAAGCATTCCATGTTGTCTAGGTTGAATTTGCATGGACTAGATCCTTTTTGTGATTATGCCTTAAGGATCTATAAAAGGACAATTTAAATCAATTTCAACTAATAACACACTTAACCAATGTCAAAACATGTATTTAATGTATTTAAAAGGACAAAATAAAACTAAAACTATATTTACAGGTCTATATTTACTTATTCCATTGTACCATCTGCATCCTCTCTTTTTTTGCAATGCATCTATGATTGCCTCATGCTCTTCTATAGAAATTTACCATAGCACTTTTTTTGAAGGTCTTCCATGATAACACTCTAGTTTTATATTTGTTGCCACCACCAAATGTGAATAATGTATAATCTATTTGTGTTTCTTAGTATTCAAATTTAGGTAGACCATTCTTTCTTCTCAAGTATTTTCGTAGCCAAGTGCCAACAACCACCACCGATCCTATTGGAAAACATGTTTAAAAACCATCATCAAATAAGTTCTCAAAATTTTATTAAGGGGATCAAAAACTTGTTCTAAAAAATTGCTTAAGGGGATCTAAAACTTGTTATCAAAATTTGCTTAAAAGGGGGTGTCTTAAGGGGATCACCATACCTATTGGATAATGAAAGCCATCATCATCTTCTCGAGGTGCTATTAACTTATATTTAGTTTCCACACAACGATCCAACCAATATTTTGTTTGCTCTTCATTCCCCTCAAGTGCAATAATAGCATACACATGTCCTACCAACAAAATTCAATTTAATAACTTGTGCATATCCATATAAATAATTTAGTATTACAAAATAACTTAATAAAGTGAAATAAAATGAAATAAATTGAATTAAAATTACCTTCTTGTACAAGGTTTGAAACACGGTCATAATCTTCAGATGCAAACAGTTGATCATTTTCTTCAATAGTTCTTTCATATTGATTATGTGCTTCTGCAGGTGTCAACTATCTTTGCTCCCACTGTTCAACCCATTATGTATTTTCACATGCTTCCCAATCTCCTAAGATACAAAACTGGCAAAAACATGCAAGCTCCCTTGTCCAAATAGTCCATGTGCTTGTTGTCGTACTCCTAAATAAATTCCATTTAGTAGATCCATTGATTGTCTCACAATCAACTCTAGGTACAATGTTCTCTTCTTCTACCAACCAAAAGAATTGATGAGCTGTAGAGTAATCACTCAAACTAGGTGCAAATAATCTTCTATTACACCATTCCACAATCTCACGTGCATCTTTAAATTTTACTGAATCCTTAAATTTTAATTGTTCTCTAGCAAGAATTCTTTTGACACATGCACCAGCTCCATCATGTTCTCCTTTACCATGCCCAGCTTCAAAAAAACTCCATATATGTTGGACATTAAGTTCCTTGTGAACCCTGCTTAACCAATAGAACATTCAAGCATTCTTGAACCGCCCCATACAATTATTTGACCATATGAGGTGTTCTTTCATTTGGATTCCTCTTTCTCTTAAATTTCTATAAAATATACTGAAATAGTATTGAAAAAACTTTGAAAAGTGTAACCGATTGTCACTCAAATAAAAATGATACTCCCTCAAAAAAATTTCTATCATCCTCAGTGCTATCATCTGCATGTCTATAAACAATATGGACAAACATAGCTGCTTGCACTGAATTATAATATTGAGATTGAATTTCCTCTTGCGGAGCGAGAGTATAATTCTCCTCAAAATCAACCACTGAAAGTATGGTACCAATTGGAAATGTGTTTCTACATGCACAAAATTTCCCATCAAGCTATCGAGCATGTTCAGAGTGCATGACATATTTTGGTACAATTTTATTCTTAAATTCACTCATAAATGCATGCACACTAACTTTTTCTATAACTAAATCACAATGCTTTCCTATTTTTCCATCTTTTAAAGAATAGTGAACATTCCTAAATCTTTTGGCATCTACTAATTGTTGTCCAAAATCATAATCAACACTTTCATGCAAACAAATTCTTAAAAATGAAAGATTTCCACAGTTAATGCATTGTCCAAAAATACAAGAACTTCAATAAAATAATTTATCATTAGATTTTTCACAAAACAAACCTGAGATAAACTCTCTTATTGCTTCAAGTGGCATATCAATACCACAATCCTGTATAATCATGTTAGTATGCAAGGTACAATGTATATATCAAAAAACATCATAAAAATAATGAAATTGAACATGTATTTTACAACAACAAGATATTCATTGCTTATTAATTTATACATACCAGGGTTTACATTTTTCAAAAGACCTTTGACTTATTGTAGTACCCCTCTATTTATGCTCATGTTTTCTGTTGTTACGTTTTCACACTGTTTGATGATGATACTTTGTTTAGATATTTTGATCGCTGGTTTCAGGCGATAGTGGATTATTCTATGACATGATGATACTTTGTATGGTGATTATTGTTTTCTGATATGCTTTGAGTTAGAATAGATGTTTACTTTCAGTTGTTCATTGCTATGTACATGTTATGATGGACTAACAACTATTTATTTCATCAATTTGCTGTGAAGTGTATTGGTGTGGAGAACGAAATCGCATCACTCGCTTGTGAGTGCCCTGCGATATCTATGATTTTCTCTGCACAGTGTGTCTGTTTAATGCTTTATATATATATTTGTATGCATGTTATTGCTTGGTTGCAGGAATCGCAGGTACATGACACCGACTCCACCTGGGTACTCAGGTATGAGCGTGTCAAGACTCAACGGATACATTGATCGGGAGATAGTAGTTTGGTTTACCCTAGCCTAGCCCTTAATCCTGGTCATAGTACATTGTCTGTTTTTAGTTTAGAGTCATAGGTTTGTATCGTTATTTTCTATTTGAATAAATTGTTGAAAATTAAATATTGGTTAATTTTAATGTTAGTTTATTATGCTTTAATTATTGGTATTTAAATTAATGTTTAAATGTGGTAGAAATTACTTGCTTGATAATTTAATTCATTAATTAGCTTATTTGGTTAAATGGTTGATCTTAAAATGATTAGATTATTTAATTAAATTAATTAATTAATTAAATTAAATTATTAAGTGTGTAAATAGTTTATTTGAAATTAAATTAATTTGAGGAAATGGCATTTGAAAATTGTAAATTTAAATAAATAAAATAAATGCATGTGAATTGAAATTTAGTTTTAAAATTTAAATTAAATAAACATTTGCATGCAAATTGGAAATTGAAATTTGAAAATTTATCCGAGAAGTGGTTGAGATAATTTTGCATCTTCTCGACATGTGTGCAAGTTCCATTAATTGGGTTTGTTGAGAAATTTCACGGAGGTAATATTGGATCTGGGAAATTTCACTAAGGATGTCTTTTTCATTCACGAGAAATTGGTTTTGGCTCTGTAAAAAATTTTGGTAAATGCTTCTGTTGCAAATTTGTGGAAGATCTTTGGCTTTTGGTTGATTTTGGAATTGGAAGATCTTTGGCTTTTGTTTGTTTTGGAATTGGTTCTCGGGAAGGAATTGGTAGCTACAGGCAATAGAGGCTATAAGGATTTCTTCACCAATAAGCAAAGGAAATCAGGTAATCCTCTTGTATTTATTTTATTTAGTTTTGGAAAAGAAAGCTTCTATAGATATTTGTTGTGTGAATTCTTGATGGCTTCAGGAAAGCTTCTGTTTTTAAAAAAAATCTCTGTAGAAAGTATTTTAAATTTGTAAAGGGAAATATTTGTTTAAAAAAAAAGAAAATGATTCTTCAAGGAATAATTTGGGTTTTGAAACAAAATGTTTGTGCGTGATTTCATTTGAAAACCCCGAGGAGATTTGATTTTTTTTCCAATTTCCCCAGTACAGTTTAATATTATTACTTCTCTGTTAAAACAAAAACCCCTTTGAAATTTTAATATATATATATATATTGAATTTCATATATAAATTGTATTGTGAAAACAATGTAAATGTGATTTAATTGAATATTTGTTTTAAATTCGCTGCCGTACGGATGAAATTATCATATTGAAGTTTTGTTGTATTTTGTTTGTGGGGGGTTATTACTGTTAAGAAATCACAGGGTTTTATTTCTTTTATATAAAAGAGTTTTCATTTTTTTTTTAAAGAAATGAAGACTGTATTCGAATTAAATTAGGGCATATTTTGGGGGCCGCGGGGGTTTTACCCCATAGTCGCCGCCCCTAAGGGAGGCGACGGTGGTAGATGGCTGCGGCCACTCCCACGACCGCCGCCCCTAAGGGAGGCGATGGTGGGAGTATCTCCCACAACCGCCACCGCCCATGGAAAGCTCGGCTCGTCTGAGCTGTCGGCTATGGAAACCCTCGCCGCGGCCAAAAATAGACTCATAAATTTCATTTATTTCTTTTAAATATGATGCAATTTCCTTGTTTTTAAAGTTATGAATATTTAAAGAAAATTGAATTTCGTTTTAAGGATTTATTTATATATATTTATATTATAATCATATATATATATGTGAATATGATTATATATAGATATTTATTTGGAAAAGAATATATTTAGATAAAAATTGGTTTTATAAGTAGGATATTAAAAGATAGTTAAATTAAAATTTCTAATATAGATATTAGTAATAAATTTAATATTACCAAGTTATTGCTATTTAAATTAATCTGATGCTTTTTAGAGTGTATATGGATTTAATTGTTGTAATAGATTATGAAACTGGGTTTATTGAAGATTTGTATTTTGAAAAGAATAGAAGTTAAGTTTTACTATAGAAGAATAAATTTTTATACTTTAATTATTGCCTGAATGGATTTAGTATATCCGAATAGTAGATATTTATTCTTCAAATTGTCTTTTTAATTGTGTTTCATATTGGGTATATTTAGTAGACCAATCTAATACCGTGGGGATTCTGTTTGTGAACATAGAATTTGATGTTCGTAATGAATATTGTTAAAATTGTATCTTGTAAGATTTTACACCTGTAAACCCTAGTCATGAAAACTTAGATCCCATGTTATGTTTAGGGGAGTGGCTATTTGTAAGGGCCGACACACAAAGTGGTGTCAGGGTAACTTACAAATAGTTAAGTCAGTGATAATTAAATGACACAATAGTTAGATTAAAACTCTTAACAAGATACTTTGCCTCTCTTATGACTCTTGAGCTACTTCAGTCATGAGTATAAGATGAGAAGGTCTGGATTTGGCAAATCGATGTCTTGTTTCTTCAAAAGACATTCGATTCCACAATAGTATGCAATAGGGGCTGGGTTTCGTAAGAGGTTACCAGGGTAACCCAAGGATTGGGGGCCGGAACCTAGGAAGAAACACTAGGGTAACCATTGCAACGTTGTGATGACACTCCACCTAGAATAATAGTTAACCCTATGTATGTGGTATAATCAATTGTCAAAAATCTGGAAGCAATGTAACCAATAGATTGTTTGTACTAGTGTCTAGGGTTAGTAGATTAGGTCTAGGTAACCTTATTACTATCTCCTAGCACGGGGGGTGGACCTACGGGTACCACATGGTTGGGTGGAACATGCACCTTACTCCATTGGGTCCCCAGTTTGTGATCATGGCATCGAGAGCTTCATAGATGGAGAGCTCGCACTTGGATCTTTTCTATACTTTCATCATTGTATAATGTAAATCTTGTATTGTTAAAACATCCCTCAATGTTGTGAGGTGATCATTTGTAAAATGTATCTATTATTTGAACTACCTCATCAAGATGGATGAGTATTGTAATATCATATCAAATGCAATGTATGGAAAAACATATTTGTACTTTATTATATTATCTTGAATGGAAATTTTCAATGTTATGCAAAGTTCATCTTTAAGTTAATTATTATTGTGCAATGCGAAATACTTAAGTCACTTATGGAAAAACTCAAAGTAGTGTAACGTTTAGTACTTAATGAATGTTCGCAACTAATTAACTTAATAATTATTATTATTTTTTTAAAATATTACACCTTTATTACACAATTGCAACATTCTTAGGTTATTAAGATGGGGCATTACAGATTGGTGTCAGAGCCAAGTTACAAACACTGGGCGCTATGGGTAATCTCGAGCCCATTAGGTTGACCTAGTATGTAGTGTCGCAACTGATAACCTTGGTTGAATAGTATCTAAGACTCGTTATTGTTATGTGTAGGAACATGCCTAGGCGAGGAGGAAGAAGTCGTGGTAGAGGTCGAGGTGGAGACCGAGGGCCAATTCCTCAGGTTACTCCCTCTCTTAGCCCTCACCACAGTGATCAGGCAGAACAGATGGGTCAGAGAAATGAGGGACAGAATCCCAAACAGTCAGCAGTAGAGGGTTCTCAAATACGTCCATTACTAGAGGAGGTCCTAGCTCCTCTTGGACCTAGACAGGTAGATGAGCAGGAGGTTGTGAGCGAGAGGGATAGATCCCCTAGGAGAGTAGAGGACATAGCACATCAAGATGCTATCATCGCAGGTCATATGAGGGATTTACTGAGAGCACGCCCTCCTACCTTTGATGTTTAGGAGGAGGATTAGAGGCAGAGACCTGGCTACTAGATTTGGGTAGATGCTTCGCCATGCACCCTTATGGTAGCAATACCCGTGCCAGATGTGCTATTATGCACTTGAGAGGATTTGCCTCTACTTGGTGGCACCTAGAGGAGCAGAAGCTCCATTTGGATATAGGTTCTATGTCTTGGGAGATGTTTCTTGAGAGATTTAGAGCATGGTTCCTGTCGAAACACTGGAGGCAGTGTAGGGCTGATGAGTTCCACGATCTACGTCAGTTAACTCTTTATGTTGAGCAATATGAACGTAGGTTCTATGAACTCAAGCAATATGCTGGTATTGGCGATGATGAGCCTATGCTAGTACAACACTTTATCAGGGGTCTGAATGCCCGCATCAGTTGTGGTGTCCGAGTCTTTGAGCCAAAGACTATGGAAGTCGCGGTGGAGAAGGCTCGTATAGTAGAGGAGAACCTTATTATGGCTTTAGGTGGGCACACAAGAGTGCAGATTGGGAGTGCTCTAGCAGCAGGTTTTAGTCCATGGGGTGGACAGGCATAGACAGGTGGTTCTTCCAAGAACCAACAGACTCCCACAAAGGGTGGGTAGCAACAACAATAATGAACACCTCAAAAGAACAATAACCCTCAACCACAACAATAGAACAATCCTCAAACAGGAAAGGGTCATAACTGGTGGTGCAACAAGCGCAATAGGCAGGATCAGCCTACGCAGAGTGCTCAGTCTACCGTCAGTAGGGGTAGTTTCCAGCAATCCAATGCACCTTCGGGTGGCAGAGGATTTGGTAGAGGCACAGGTACAGGATGTTATTCATGTGGGTAGCAGGGGCACATAGCTAGGAAATGTCCGATGAGAGGTTCTACTGGTTATGGGCCTCGACCTACAGTTTCAGAGCCTACAGTGGGTGACGCAGGACGAGCACATACAGTATATGCTATAGTTAATGACCGCCAAGCCGATCACCAAAACACAGTGGTCGAGACTTCAGGTAAGTTACATGGTGTTAGTGTGTCTATACTTTTTGATTCTGGAGCCACTGACTCCTTTATTTCACCAACCATAGTTGACCATTGTGGTCTTGTGGCGGTAAAGCAAGGTGGTAAATGGCAAGTTGAATTCACCTCAGGGGTGAAAGTAGCAGTAGAAAACTTAGTACATAACTGTGAACTTAAAATTGGTATGTTAACTACCTTAGTAGATTTATATGTTACACCCTTAGGATCATATGATATAGTTTTAGGTATGGATTGGTTAGCATCTTATCATGCTGTAATTGACTGTTGACTTAAGACAGTTAGTTGTATTAATGATTTAGGTGAGAAAGTGGAAATCGTAGGTATTCAGAGATCTATCTCTTTGCGGATGATATCTGCTATGCAATTAAAGAGATGTCTTCGTCAGGGATGTCAATTGTTTGCAACAACAGTTACTGATTTAGAAGAGGATGAGAGTCGAGAGGTATCTCTTGATGATCATCCTATCCTTAGGGAATTTGCGGATGTGTTTCCCGATGACATTCCTGGAATGCCACCGAAAAGGGATATTGACTTTAGAATTGACCTAGTTCCTGGAGCTGAGCCTATATCTAGAGCTCCATATAGAATGACGACTCAGGAGTTAGAGGAACTTCGTATTCAGTTAGAGGAATTATTAGAAAAGGGATTTATTCATCCAAGTGTTTCCCCTTGGGGAGCACCTGTCATCTTCGTAAAGAAGAAGGACGGATCTCTTAGGTTGTGCATTGACTATCGTCAATTGAACAAGGTTAAGATTAAGAATCGTTATCCTTTGCCTAGAATCGATGATCTTTTCGATCAAATTAAGGGAGCTAATGTGTTCTCTAAAATCGATTTGAAGTCTGGTTACCATCAATTACGTATAGCTGAAGCAAACATTCATAAAACTGCTTTTCGAACTCGTTACGGGCACTACGAATTCACAGTAGTACCTTTTGGGTTAACGAACGCACCTTCAGTATTCATGAGTTTAATGAATGGTGTATTTCATACATACCTTGATCGCTTTGTCTTGGTATTTCTCGATGACATTTTAGTCTATTCGAGGAACATGAAGGAACGTGAAGAACACTTGAGACAGGTATTGCAATGTTTAAGGGAAAATCAATTGTATGCAAACCTGAAGAAGTGTGACTTCTTTCAAACTGAGATCAAATATCTTGGACATGTGATATCTGGAAAAGGTATTGCTGTGGATCCTTCAAAGATCCAAGCTATTGTAGATTGGCCCGCACCTACTAATGTAGGTGAAGTTCGTAGTTTTATGGGTCTAGCTGGCTATTATAGGCGTTTTGTAGAGGGATTTTCTAGAATCGGTCATCCTATTACTTCTCTTCAAAGGAAAGGGAAGAAGTTTGTTTGGACAGAGCAGTGTCAGTTGGCTTTTCAAACTCTTAAAGAAAAGTTAACTAATGCGCCTATATTCATTGTTCCTAATCCTACTAAGGATTTTGTAGTATGTGCGGATGCATCTTTAGAGGGTTTGGGAGTAGTTTTGATGCAAGATGGGCGTGTGGTTGCTTATGAGTCTCGCAAACTCAAAGATCATGAATTAAACTATCCTACTCATGACCTAGAACTAGCTGTAGTTGTCCATGCATTAGTTCGATGGAGGCATTTCCTATTAGGTCATCGTTTTGAACTTCATACTGATCACCGTAGTTTGCAATATATCTTTACACAACCTAACTTGAATGCAAGGAAAAGACGGTGGATGGAGTTCTTGTGTGAGTATGATTTTGAAGTAAAATATGTTCAAGGCAAAGAGAACGTAGTGGCTGACGCTCTTAGCCGATGTCGACATGAGATCTTTGCTACTACTCTTGAAGTTGATTTGAGAGATCAAATAGTAGTTGCACTTCTTACTGATAGATTATATCATGAAGTGAAGTCAGAAATTGAATCCGGTAGACCTTTAGAAGGTCGATTTGTAGGGTATGTTCTAGAATTTGATGGTATATTACGGCATTTAGGTCGTATTTATGTACCACATGTTGAGAGTCTTCGAACATTAATTATGACTGAAGCTCATCGAGCTCCATATTCAGCTCATCCAGGAGTCAAGAAAATGCATGCTGATCTTCGGCAATTATATTTCTGGCCTGGTATGAAACGTGATATTGCTGACTACGTATCGAGATGTCTTGAATGCCAGCGAGTTAAAGCTGAGCATCATCATCCTGTTGGATTATTGCAGCCACATCTCATTCCCGAATGGAAATGGGATATTATATCCATTGACTTTATTGTAGGGTTACCTATGTCATCATGTCGACATGATGCCATTATGGTAACTATTGAACATTTGACTAAAGTAGCTCACTTTTCACCTGTACGATCATCATATAATGCTTCATCTGTAGCTAGGATATTTATGGAGGATATCGTTAGATTGCATGGAATTCCTCGTAGGATCATATCGGATAGAGATCCTGTATTTACTTCTGCCCTATGGACTTCGTTACAACATGCTCTAGGCACACAGTTGAACTTTAGTTCAGCGTATCATCCTCAAATTGATGGACAAACTGAAAGAGTTAACCAAATATTAGAGGATATGCTTAGGATGTATGTAATGGACCAACAATCACGTTGGGAGGAATATTTGTACTTAGTAGAATTCACTTATAACAATGGATATCAGAGCTCTATTGGTATGCCACCATATCAGGCATTATACGGTCGTCCTTGTCGAACTCCTCTAAGTTGGGATCGACTAGAGGATAGAGTGTTACTTGGACCTGAGATGCTTCGAGATATGGAGCAACAGGTTGACCGTATTAGAGAGCATTTGATAGTAGCTCAGGATAGGCAAAATAAATATGCTGATGCGCATAGGATCGATCGACAATTCATTGTTGGTGATAGAGTGTTTCTTCGAGTGCGACCGCGAAATAGTCCAATCTGTTATGGAAAAGGCTCTAAGCTTGCGCCTTGTTTCGTAGGACCATTCGAGATCTTAGAGAGAATTGGTCCCGTGGCGTATCAACTCACCTTACCACCCAGTTTGTCTCATATTCATGATGTTTTTCATGTATCAGTTCTTAGACCATATCATCCTGACATATCTCATGTACTTGATTGGAATGCATTACAGGTAGAGGATGGGCAGCTGGCTTTGGAGCCCATGGCCATTCTTCAGCACCGGACACTCAGTCTCAGGGGTCAAGACATTGATCAGGTGAGGGTCCAATGGGATCCTAGCTATGAGGCTTCGGCTACCTGGGAGGATGCGACATGCATAAGGGAACTTTATCCCTATCTATTCACAGGCTTTCAGGAGCAAGCCTGGTCCTAGGGGGGAGGATGTAGTACCCCTCCGTTTATGCTTATGTTTTCTGTTGTTACATTTTCACACTGTTTGATGATGATAATTTGTTTAGATATTTTGATCGCTGGTTTCGAGCGATAGTGGATTATTCTGTGACATGATGATACTTTGTATGGTGATTATTTTTTTCTGATATGCTTTGAGTTAGAATAGATGTTTACTTTCAGTTGTTCATTGCTATGTACATGTTATGATGGACTAACAGCTATTTATTTCATCAGTTTGCTATGAAGTGTATTGGTGTGGAGAACGGAATTGCATCACTCGCTTGTCAGTGCCCTGCGATATCTATGATTTTCTCCGCACGGTGTGTCTGTTTAATGATTTATATATATATTTGTATGCATGTTATTGCTTGGTTGCAGGAATTGTAGGTACATGACACCGACTCCACCTGGGTACTCAAGTCTGAGCGTGTCAAGACTCAACGGATACGTTGATCGGGAGATAGTAGTTTGGTTTACCCTAGCCTAGTCCTTAATCCTGGTCATAGTACATTGTCTGTTTTTAGTTCAGAGTCATAGGTTTGTATCGTTATTTTCTGTTTGAATAAATTGTTGAAAATTAAATATTGGTTAATTTTAATGTTAGTTTATTATGCTTTAATTATTGGTATTTAAATTAATGTTTAAATGTGGTAGAAATTACTTGCTTGATAATTTAATTCATTAATTAGCTTATTTGGTTAAATGGTTGATCTTAAAAAGATTAGATTATTTAATTAAATTAAATTATTAAGTATGTAAATAGTTTATTTGAAATTAAATTAATTTGAGGAAATGGCATTTGAAAATTGTAAATTTAAATAAATAAAATAAATGCATGTGAATTGAAATTTAGTTTTAAAATTTAAATTAAATAAACATTTGCATGCAAATTGGAAATTGAAATTTGAAAAGTTATCCGAGAAGTGGTTGAGATAAGTTTGCATCTTCTCGACATGTGTGCAAGTTCCATTAATTGGGTTTATTGAGAAATTTCACGGAGGTAATATTGGATCTGGGAAATTTCATAGAGGATATCTTTTTCATTCACGAGAAATTGGTTTTGGCTCTGTAAAAATTTTTGGTAAATGCTTCTGTTGCAAATTTGTGCAAGATCTTTGGCTTTTGGTTGATTTTGGAATTGGAAGATCTTTGGCTTTTGTTTGTTTTGGAATTGGTTCTCGGGAAGGAATTGGTAGCTACAGGCAATAGAGGCTATAAGGATTTCTTCACCAGTAAGCAAAGGGAATCAGGTAATCCTTTTGTATTTATTTTATTTAGTTTTGGAAAAGAAAGCTTCTATAGATATTTGTTGTGTGAATTCTTGATGGCTTCAGGAAAGCTTCTGTTTTTTTTTTTTTAATTTCTCTGTAGAAAGTATTTTAAATTTGTAAAGGGAAATATTTGTTTAAAAAAAAGAAAATGATTCTTCAAGGAATAATTTGGGTTTTGAAACAAAATGTTTGTGCATGATTTCATTTGAAAACCCCGAGGAAATTTGATTTTTTTTCCAATTTCCCCAGTACAGTTTAATATTATTACTTCTCTGTTAAAACAAAAACCCCATTGAAATTTTAATATATATATATATATTGAATTTCATATATAAATTATATTGTGAAAACAATGTAAATGTGATTTAATTGAATATTTGCTTTAAATTCGCCACCGTACGAATGAAATTATCATATTGAAGTTTTGTTGTATTTTGTTTGTGGGGGGTTATTACTGTTAAGAAATCGCAGGGTTTTATTTCTTTTATATAAAAGAGTTTTCATTTTTTTTAAAAAGAAATGAAGACTATATTTGAATTAAATTAAGGCATATTTTGGGGGCCGCAGGGGTTTTACCCCACAGTCGCCGCCCCTAAGGGAGGCGACGGTAGGAGATGACTGCGGCCACTCCCACGGCCGCCGCCCCTAAGGGAGGCGACGGTGGGAGTATCTCCCACAGCCGCTGCCGCCCATGGAAAGCTCAGCTTGTCTGAGCGGTCGGCTATGGAAACCCTCACTGTGGCTGGAAATAAACTCATAAATTTCGTTTATTTCTTTTAAATATGATGCAATTTCCTTGTTTTTAAAGTTATGAATATTTAAAGAAAATCGAATTTCGTTTTAAGGATTTATTTATATATATTTATATTATAATCATATATATATATATATGTGAATATGATTATATATAGATATTTATTTGGAAAAGAATATATTTAGATAAAAATTGGTTTTATAAGTAGGATATTAAAAGATAGTTAAATTAAAATTTCTAATAGAGATATTAGTAATAAATTTAATATTACCAAGTTATTGCTATTTAAATTAATCTGATGCTTTTTAGAGTGTATATGGATTAATTGTTGTAATAGATTATGAAACTGGGTTTATTGAAGATTTGTATTTTGAAAAGAATAGAAGTTAAGTTTTACTATAGAAGAATAATTTTTTATACTTTAATTATTGCCTGAATGGATTTAGTATATCTGAATAGTAGATATTTATTCTTCAAATTGTCTTTTTAATTGTGTTTCATATTGGGTATAATTGGGAAAGTTGCAAATAAACAAGACTTCCAGACCAATCTAATACCGTGGGGATTCTGTTTATGAACATAGACTTTGATGTTTGTAATGAATATTGTTAAAATTGTATCTTGTAAGATTTTACACCCGTAAACCCTAGTCATGAAAACTTAGATCCCATGTTATGTTTAGGGGAGTGGCTATTTGTAAGGGCCGACACACAAAGTGGTGTCAGGGTAACTTACAAATAGTTAAGTCAGTGATAATTAAATGACACAATAGCTAGATTAAAACTCTTAACAAGATACTTTGCCTCTCTTATGACTCTTGAGCTACTTCAGTCATGAGTATAAGATGAGAAGGCCTGGATTTGGCAAATCGATGTCTTGTTTCTTCAAAAGACATTCGATTCCACAATAGTATGCAATAGGGGCCGAGTTTCATAAGAGGTTACCAGTGTAACCCAAGGATTGGGGGCCAGAACCTAGGAAGAAACACCAGGGTAACCATTGCAACGTTGTGATAACACTCCACCTAGAATAATAGTTAACCCTATGTATGTGGTATAATCAATTGTCAAAAATATGGAAGCAATGTAACCAATAGATTGTTTGTACTAGTGTCTAGGGTTAGTAGATTAGGTCTAGGTAACCTTATTACTATCTCCTAGCATGGGGCGTGGACCTACGGGTACCACATGGTTGGGTGGAACGTGCACCTTGCTCCGTTGGGTCCCCAGTTTGTGATCATGGCATCGAGAGCTTCATAGATGGAGAGCTCGCACTTGGATCTTTTCTATACTTTCATCATTGTATAATGTAAATCTTGTATTGTTAAAACATCCCTCAATGTCGTGAGGTGATCATTTGTAAAATGTAACTATTATTTGAACTACCTCATCAAGATGGATGAGTATTGTAATATCATATCAAATGCAATGTATGGAAAAACATATTTGTACTTTATTATATTATCTTGAATGGAAATTTTCAATGTTATGCAAAGTTCATCTTTAAGTTAATTATTATTGTGCAATGTGAAATACTTAAGTCACTTATGGAAAAACTCAAAGTAGTGTAACGTTTAGTAACTTAATGAATGTTTGCAACTAATTAACTTAATAATTAAATTTTTTTAAAAAAATTATTACACCTTTATTACACAATTGCAACATTCTTAGGTTATTAAGATGGGGCATTACACTTATTTTATTATTACCAAGTAACACTGAATCGCTACAAAATTTTCTATAAAATTCAGTTTGTGTTGTATCTAATAGGTGTTTTGGGTGAGGATTGCAAACTTTGGACCCCACCCTTAATTTTAAAACATCTCTAGCATTAGGTGAAACCCTAGTATTATCATGCCAATATTTTTCAATCAAAGATTTAATTTCAACATTCAATTTTATATCAGACCTTGGTAGTCATCCACTGAAACTCCAACATTGTTTGATAGGATCATTTTCTATACTTTCTCTTCTTTTTGCCGCTCTTAGTAATGTTTTAGGATGTATTTTTAAAACTTCACTAATATTGCTTACCATTATTTTATTCAAAGTTGCTTTATTAACTATAGCAGTTGTTATAGCTCTTCTTACTACATTTTTATCTTTAGATCGACTATTTTTTCCAATAGATTGAATGGCACTAGCAACAGTAGACATAACATGTTTTAATGATTGATATTTTCTTTTTGGTTTAACATAAAAGCCTAAAATTTTCATTACTTTCCTCATTTTTTGCATTCTCATCAATTGCATCATTAGTTGACATTGAAATGAAAAAAATTTACGATAAAAGAATTTGGTGTATATTCTATTCGCATGTGTTCTTATTTGCCTCCAAGAAATTTGACCAGGAAGATTATCGAAAGTTTCATCTCTATGAATATCGTCAATGTCAACATCATTAAGTCCAGCATCTTGTAAAACTTCTACATACAAATTTACCATTTCACTAACATGTGGATTTGAAGACGTACCTGGATTTGTGCATATTGAAACATTCTCCATAGCATTCAAAAAGGGATTTGAAGACATAGTAGGACTTGTTTGTATAATCATATTCTTCTCCAAATTGACTCCTTACAAATTAGCTTCATCTACAACCATGGTATCCTCAATGTTTTCATCTTCAATAGTTGTGGAATTGGTTGCTCCACCATCATTCATTGATTCCATTCTCATTCTTCTTTCTCTTTGTCTTTGTCTCTCCTTTCTATTTGCTTCAACTTCTTGAGGAGTGAATGTCTTTCTTCTTCTATTACGAGCTTTATCTCCCATGATTATAAAATTCTCAAGCACAAATGAATGTTAATAGTGAAATACTTCAAAATATTCAATCCAAATTGGAAGTTGAAGGCTTATTAGGACAAAATTCTTCCTCTTGTGTTCCTCAAAACAAGTAGAAAACTAGCACAATTCCACTTTAAAAATTATTTTCTTCATGCCTCCTTTGAAAATTCAATCCATATTGCAAATTGAAAACCTTTTGTTCCTCCAAACAAGCACAAAAATAACACAATTCCACTTCAAAAATGGTGTAGATGATGCCCCGTTTGATAAAATCAACTAAAAATAAAGTTCACCACCTGTAAATACAATAGCTTATGAAAAATAAATTTACTTTTACTGCTCTCAGCCATACATGTGAAGTTGTAGACTTCACAGTAATATTTTGCAATGTATTTAAATAAAATAAACAGGATCCCGCTTATAAAACAGGATCCTGCTTATAAAAAATTGGGATCCCATTCTATAATCGTGATCCTGCTCTCGACATTCACAGACCATTGAAGGAAACACATGATCCCGCTTTCCTTCCCAAATTTCCAAATATTATAAAACTAAGGAACGGATCCCGACATAAAATGAGATTCATATTAATAAACAAGATCTTGTTTTTTTAAATTTGAATTTTTATTTGCTTTGTGGTCGGGTTTTTCCCTAGGATTTTGGTTCGGGAAAAGCATTGGAAATCTGAACCTAGGCCTTCAACTTGGTTTGACCTGCAAGTTGAAGGTCCTAACAATGTCAAAGAAAAATACCGACTTTGGACATATGGCTAACGAATTTTTTTGTAGAATTTTCTGACAAAATTAAAACCCATTTTAGATGAGACAATGCAGATCCTAAATATGTAATTTATTTTGCAATTGATTATTTTTTCTATTTTTAATTAATTTCTAATAAAATTGGTCCATAAACTCTTTAAATGTCGGTTTTTACTATTTTTAATAACTTTGATCAACATAATAACATTTTGGATTAAAATGCACGTCAATCCCACACAAATGATAAGTTTAGGTCATCTTATGCATGTCGTACATGATGATTTTTCAAAATGACAAATCTACCTAATAAAAATTTAACCAAAAAATTCATATTCAATAAAAAATTACAGAAAAATATCAAGAACAAGCTTCAGTGAGTCACAAATATTTTCCCAAAAGGATTTAGAAAAATACGATAATTTAAGTCAAAATATGGATGTCATACACATGCATGGTATGGTAAAAAAAGTGACTTTTAAACAGTGGTTTTTAGAAACGCCTATTGAAACTCAATTTGTACAATTTGGGTATTGAAATAAATTACATATTTGGAAACTAGACTCCGAGCACTACATTTTATGATTAGTGACTTTTTTAAAGATTTCATCTTTAAGTGCTTCAAATTTTAAGGTCATATGTGTCAAATTCTAAAAATCAGGAAAAACGGCCAAAAGTGGACTCAACTTCTTGCACACACCATCAAGCACTTTCAAAGGATAAAGGTACCCCTAAAGGACACTAAATTTGAGTGCTAGTGTCCCAAGATGTGCCACTTTAAGTCCTTTTTTCTAGTAGAAGGTACTTCGAGGCCCTGTATAAGGTAAGTCTATGAATGAAATTTGTTCCTCATGATCTTGAGAGTTTAGGGATGGTTTGAGCATGTTCTTATGTGTTATAATTGAAGTGTTATGGTATGTTTTTCTCTATTTTGTGTTCCTTCTTTTGAAGTTTCCCAATTGTCAAATCTAGGGTTAAGTAGATTGTTCACCTATTCTTGTGAATACTTGGGAAGGTTAAAATCCTCATGGTTGATCTTGTTTGTGTTCTCAACATTCCTAATAGGTTAGCCTAGGGTGTTGTATGGTATTATACTCTTTTTCTTGTGTGATATTACATTGTGATGATGTTGTGTGTTGACCTAGTGTGCTTAGTTGCACTAATGTTTCATAAGTATTATAATTTGTATTTCAAAAAAAAAAAAACCATGTTTATTTGAGTTAATGTTCCATGGGTTCCATGGTGGGGAATTGCATCTAGTACTAGAATATCAAATTCATATGTTGGAATCTCTGGCTTATGTGCTTACTTGTGAGTGATGTGTTTGATTGATGTCTTTGGTGTGTGAATGTTAAATGTGGATTATGCATTATGATATTCAAACTTATAGTATTATGGCTTAGAATGGATTTATAGATATGTATGTTCTAACCCATGCAACTCTTTTCATTCGAAGGATGCCTCTTAAGCTTCGTGTTCCACATCAAATTGGTAGAGGAAGAAGCCGAGAACTCACACGTAGATCCAATAGTTAATCCTCTTGGTAATCCTTAGGTTATTGATCTCATTCGATATATAGTAATGATATTAGTCCCTCATTAGGAGTTGTCCCATTCAATTCATTCCTATCCTTCATAGGAGGATCAACCTTAGGTTAGTGAGAGAGAGTGCTCTAGGAACCCTTGTCATTCCAAAGTTGAGAGATGGGTTCAGTAGGATCCACCCCATGTAGGGTATATGAATGTAGTGGATGTGGATGGTGTGCTAGCAGGTCATATTAGGGACCTTCTTTGAGCCCATCCACCTAATTTTGAGAGATCATCTAGGGTTTTAAGGTAGAGAACTAGTTGTTGGACTTAGACCATTATTTTATGATGCATTCCTACGGTAGTAAAACCAAGGCTACATGTGCCATCATGCACTTGAGAGGATTTGCTTCCACTTGGTGGCACTAGGAGGAGTAAAATCATCACTTATATATTTCCAATATCTCTTGGGAGACTTTCTTGGAGAGGTTTTAGTCATGTTATCTCTCAAATCACTACAGGTAGAGACATGTTGATGACTTTCATGAACTTCACTAGTTCAATATGACAATTGATCAGTATGAGAACTATTTATTTAAGCTTAAGAAGTATGTGAGTGTATAGTAAAAAATGAGGGCATGTTAGTACAATGCTTTATGTGTGGCTTGAATAATTAGATCAATAGTGGTGTTAAGGTATTTGAGCCTAAATATTTGAAGTTTGTTGTGGAGAAGGAAATACTAATCTAGAGGAGAAAATTGCTAGAGGGTTTAGAGGCCATGTTGGAGTTTAGAATGGAGATTCAATTCCATCAGGATAGGGTGTGAGAGGCTCTTAGTCTCAATCTATAGGATTTCCTAGAGCTTCATCGACGCCCTCTAGGCTAATTTAGAAGTAGCATTGGCATCAACATCAATGATAGAGATATTCGTGGGGCCCTTAATGTGAGCAAGGTTCAGGTGGTAGTTATCTTTATGATGTAGGGAAAAGGGATCTAAGGTCTAAACCACACCTTATCCTATATCATAATGGAAAGATAAAAAATTGATCGAGGAAACCCCCACTTGGCTACTAACCTTAATGGAAGAGCCAAAATGGTGGATCAGGGTTTTAATTCTTTGATGTGTGTGTGTGTGTGTGTTGATAAGAATTAATTGATTGCTAATTGATTTAATTTGATAATGCAAAGATGTACCTAGGTTAAGCATAAAGAAAATAAAAAACTAAAAACTAGAAAGATAGTTCAAAAGAGTAGTGTGCAAACATAAAGGAACTTGACATATAAATATGATCTTGAAATGACTAGATAGGGGCATTAGGTACCCTAGAACTAGAAGTGCAAATACATAGATTCTATCATAATTCAAATCTTAGTTTGTCTCTATTTCTAGGTTCTCCTCCTTTGGACTTAGTGTTGGAACTTAGTTTGTGCTGGTAAAATCCACTTTCCCTAATTTGCTAACTTGTAATACTTGAATTCTTGAATGAACAATTAGGTCAGATTGAATCCTCTATAATTTCTCTTAAGAATGGCAACTTGCACACAAGAAAGAGGGGAAATGGCTATGTCATATAGGGGATTGCCTATGTAAAGCCCTGTTTTGGTATTTCTAAATCCACAATGGCTATGATGATGTAGAAGAGAGCTTACTCTCAGTCAAGAAGAGGCTAAATGATAAACAAGTGATAAGTTATCATGATTTCTACAACTTACCACTCAAATCTACATTCCTTGATGGACTGAACTCATTGTACTCATAACCTTCAAGGATAATTAGATGCTTGATTTGAAGTCATGCAAGTGTTAGTACTCACAAAAAAATAGGCATGGAACATGAACACACTCACATTAAAACATAATGCTTGACTAAAATAATGTTGATATAATTATGCTCTTAGGATGCTCAATTATCTCTTCAAAATTTCTAGCTCTTGTTAGGTGTGCTTAGGATTTCAAATGGTGAAAAAGACTTGTATTTATATACAATTATTTAATTTATCAGAAATTAATTACTTAAAACCAACAAATGACTTTGAATTTCTAAATGTTAAAATACTAACCAAACCTATTTTGGGTTCTTCAACATTGGTAAATAAATATTAACTCTTTATTCTCAATTGAAATTCTAATTCTCCAAAGATTATTATAAAACATTGAGAAAATTAAACACACAGTTGGATCCAAGCACATGGGGGGAGCTAAACCTAGTGTAAAATTGTCAAGGGTGACAATTACGATGATACATTTAGCCCCCACTTTAGTGAGAGTATCAAATTATGCTCAAACTCATACTAAATTAAGGATAAGTGAAGAACCTAGTTCAATTATCAAAATATTGAAGAGATATGATGGCATCAAATCTACAAGATGTGCTAGCCCCCATGCTCAAGATCCCACGATAAACCAATGTAAGTATAAGGGAACATACACACATGAGGTGTAATGCATCAGGAAAAACACAAAAAATACATGATGAAAACATAATACTTAACATAATGCAAACACATAAAATAAGATGCAAATATAATGCAAACATAATAAAAAAAATGTAAAAGGGGTATGACAATTACAGACTAGCAATATCCACAACAATCTTACTAGGATCTATACCCAAGGTGTTCATCAATCATAGACTAACAAAGTTTGATATTTTTTAGGTAACCCATTAACCAAAAAGCATCATAGGTTAGTGAAATCTAATATTCACTAGGTGAGCTTTGACAACAAACAACACAAGCTAGTGAAGTCCAATATTTACTAGATGAGTTTCTATAATAATAGAAAATGAGAAACACACAAAGTCTGATACTTAGTAGGTGCGTTCTCATGTCAACCATACCATGCATTGAAGTTCTAATAATTTTGATAAAGTGCTACAAAATGATCCATATGCTTAAAATGTATCACAAATCTCAACACGTGAACAAAGTGAAGCACATAATGGAATGTATGCCCCCACCTTAAAGTAATTTATATTCACCAATTGGAAGAAATTACCTTTAAGGTAGAAAAAACAATATATGCAACATGATAGGCCATACGAGCTTGCTAGGAAAGGTATGCCAATGATGTGTTCCCAACAAAGTTGAATTATGAAAAAGGATTTCCCCCAAAAAAGATCCACATAACCTAAAATACAAATATAGCATATATAAGGGTCCAAAAATTAGGGGTCAATATAGACTAGCAATAATATATAATATGATCATGTTCAGAAACAACATCATTCTCCAAATACTTATGGAAATATGAACATAATGGATGAATGATGCCTGAAGAAAACAAAGATTTTGGATCAACATGGAAGAGACCTAAATATCTCAATTCCTTGCATCATTCCTAAAATGAAATAAAAGACAAAAGCATTCACAACATAAAGACGAATGGAGATACAAATAGACAAATGTCATGAATGATTCATTTTCTTTGTATCCTTGTGCTAACAAGAACACGGGTCATCTAAATAAAACCAAAAAAAACAAATACACACCAAGCAACACATCATAGAATATCACATCACATGCAAGAAAACACACAATCTTGAGGTACTACAAATGCAAGACGATCTAACTAAAATCATCTATATCCTAATCTTTCTCATCATAAATGGAAGTTAGACAATATGCTAAAGGAACTACAACAAGTGTGGTACAAGGAGAATCACCAAGTTCAACACATGGTGGGTCACTCTATCATGGTTGCCCCCATCTAAATTCATTGATGTGGAAAACATAAGAGCATTATGATCTTATTCTTTTTCTTTTATTTTATCTTCTTCTTCTCTATCTGAATGTATCACAATAGGTTACATGCTGGTTCTATCAACATGATTATGAACATTATAATTTTTGTGGGACTCTTTCATTATTTTATTAGGTTTTGATAGGTAAGGTTCAACTTTATGGTTTGGTGAAGGTGGTAGGGTGGAGTCAAGCAATGATAAGGATGGATGGGTGGGAGGTATTACATTGGGATTTTGTTGGATGAATGGATGTTCATTAGGTAAGGTGTGAAAATCTTCAACAAGTTGACAAGCAATAGTATGACGTCTTCTTTTGTGATCTTCTTCACTTCTATTTCTCTTCACATGAATCTCAACTTGTGAAAGGGTAATTGAGGTGTTGCCCAAAATTGGTCTCTTTTCTTCCTTTGGAGGAGGAATTGAAGGGACTATCACTAGTTAGGAGACCATTGGATTATTAGGTTTCATCCTTTGAAAGAATTTTTTTTATTGGAGGCACTAATTTAATTATACGGTTATCTCTAGGTCAAGATTTATATGATGATGGAGGTGGAACTACATCATATTTTCTAGGTGGTTGAGGGAAGATACTAGGTTTGTACTGAGGTTCATCCACTATCTATGGGGTAGGAGGGATAACCAATGAAGTCATTGGAGATCGAGGAGCCTTAGGTGTGATATTACAAAGGGATAACTTGGAAATATGCTTATCTTTGAACTTTTGATATGACACAAATAAAAATTCCTCACAAGGTTTAATAATGGGTTTGACTGGTTGAGGCTAAAAGTAATCTAACAAAAAAAATTCATGAGAGGTCAAAGGCTTAAATACCCTATGGTAAATACTATGTATTTGTTCTTCAAATGGGAATTTAAAACATTTGCGAATAACCAATAGGACCATGTTAATGGAGCTTAGCCATGGATGATCTAACCTCACATGAAATTGGTCTAACATTGGAATTATGGTAAATGAAACATCCAATTGTTTAGGTCCAACCTTGACCTAAAGAGATATAGAACCAATTGTAGGGAAGATAGCGGCATCATGAGCCTTTATGGATGATTTTTATTATTCGTAATTTTCTTTATATAGTTCATGTACATATAATAATTATCCAGTGATCACATTCACTATACACATGGGATAAATGTGTATTCCCTTTATGGGTTTATCATTGATTCTACCAGTGATATAAAGAGGACCATCAGGTGCAATTATATAGGCACCAATATGTGTGAAAGAAATGTCAAGAAAAGGATTGGCTTGAACCTTACAAGGTTGAACTTCAATCATGTTTATAACATTTGATAGATCATTATCATCTTCCTCATTATCACTATATTGAGCAAAGTTTGTTGAATGACTTGGTAATGGGTTTGTAAATATTTACAATTTTTGGTTAGGTTATTAACACTAACCAATTAGATTTTATTCTAGAGTTAATGAGTTCTTGCAATTGGTGTTTAGGACACATACATATTTATATATCATGTCTAGCTATACAATGATATTGACAAAAGGATTTTGCATTAAAGTTTGGTGGTAGTAGTTTATTTCCTTTTTCATTAACACTAGCTAATTAGGTTTGATTAGAGTCAATGAGGCCTTGCACTTGGTGTTTAGGACACATACATATTTCTATATCATCTCTAGCTATAAAATGATATTGACAAAATGTTATTGCATTAAATTTTGGTGGTAGTGGTTTAATGGTGTCAATATGTCTAATTGGAGGAAGTTGAATCATATTCTTGTTTAACAACTACAACATAATTACATGGAAAGAATCAAATAATTATGAATTTTTCTATCTCTTGGCCTAAATTGGTATGGTGTTGTGCTTGCAACAATTATGTGCTTTTCAATGTTATTAGCAATTTGAGGTTTATTTATCTTGATAAAAAATTTATTTTAATTTTTTAAATGATTGATAATTTTTTTAAGACACAAATTTAGATTGACTAGTAGGAGACAATGAATATGTACCTTCATATTGACTAATTGATGTTTGATAATCATGGAGGGCCATACACAAATGTGTAAAGTATGGATATTTCATCTATAATATCTTATCTCAAATATTAAAGGTTTTAAGTTACATATGAACACCCTTTATATATGTCACCATTTCAAATACTATAGGAAATTTTTGAATAAAGTGATTGTTATTATCCTATAAAGTATGTTATTTTCTCTTTAGGTCCTTGTTTAAAATGAACTAAATTTGTTAACATAACTTGAGGTCTAATGTTTTCTTGGAAGTGTTGGAGGAACTCACTAGCAAGTTGCATAAAGGAGGTAATTGAGTTGTTTAGCAATGAAAAAAACCAATCCAAGGCCACATCTTTCAATGATCTAGGAAAGAGTTTCACTAGGAGTACATCTTCACAAATGAAGTCACTACATAAGGTGGTAAAAATTGACACATGGTTATTAGGATCTCCTTTACCATTGTACATTTCAAAGTGAGGTATTTTAATGTTGTGTGGTATAGGCGTCTTTAAGATTACAAATAATAAATGGTTATGTGTGATGTATGTTGGTCTACCATTGGTTTAATTTTGGTTTAAGTTTGAAATTTGTTGTTGTTGCAATGTCATGCTTTGTAAAAGTTGATTTATCATAGGATCGTTAGGTGACATATTTTAAGAGTTTTTTGAGTATGGAAAACTAGTATGGATGATTGGTGGGCTATTGTTTTGCATATTTATGAGGGGTGATGAACATGGATTTGTTATAGATGAAGTGAAAAAACTATATAAGGATTTTGATTAGAAATCCCTAAGCTTGAGTTTAAACCATTACTATATTGCATTTTTGATGTGATGATCAGAGGGGTAAACATATCAATAAAAGGGATTATTGTAGTGGAGGAAACTTCTTTTCCTAATTGGATTTGAGCGTTAGTCAAATATTGAGTGAAATAGTTGTCGTAGGAATATTAACATCCACTATATGAGCTAGGATACACAACACTTCTATTCGCTACAAAATATTTACCAACTTTCTAAGGTTATCCAGAAGAGGAACTATTTCTCCAGCCAAAGGTTCAGTGCTTAAGAATTGTTGAAGTCCTAAGTATTTATCTAATTGTTTTAGTTTGTCATCAAGAACATGGGGAACAACATCCACCAAGTCGACAATTTTTTTTAGGTTGTGACAAAGACATGGGAAATGTAGGATTAGGAAGAGAATCAAAGATGTGTTGGGTAGATGCAATACCTTGAGTGAAAGAGTTATAAGAATCAAAATCAACACCGATAATGATTGCAATGCAGGAAGAAATAAGTATGAAACTACATCTCACAAGGTATTAGCTATGTGACACCAAGTTTGGAAATGTGTTATAGTGTCTAAGGTTCCTAATCTGCAGATGTTTAGGTCTGGGAGCAAGAAGATTTCCAAAAGTGCATGTAAAATTTAAATTTTTCTATTTGTAAAACACAATTATGCATGTAATTTTAGATTTTTGAAATAATGTAAATGTGTCCGAAGGCAATTTTTAGATTGTAAAATGCAATAATCAACTGAACCTAGTTTGAGAAATTTGGAAAATGAAAATTTTCTAACTTTTAAAAATGTCAACAATAATGTAAATTTTTACTTTTTCAATAGCATATGCATGCATAAATCACAAAATTAAACACTTTCAAATTGTCTTCAAACCTTAGCATGACCTAATTAAGATTTATAGTGTAATTTAATTGATTAGATTATCTTAAAACAACTAAAATTAATAATTTGTTATGTTTTAGATTGAAAATTCTATGCAAATATCTACTTTTTCAAAGGATTTTATCATAATTTTCATGCATAAATTGTAAATTCAAAGTTTTGAAAGTTGTATCCAGATTTCAAAATGACCTAATTAAGATTGCAGAAGGTTTTATAGTGCACAAATATCAGGTTCACCAAAATGTGATGTAGGAAAAAGGTATCTAAGGTCTAAACCACACCTTCTCCTATATCACAATGGAAATGACTAAAATTGATCTCAAACACCCACTTGGATACTAACCTCAATGGAAGAGCCAAAATGGTGGATTAGGGTTTCATTCCTTTGATATGTTTGTGTTGATAAGGATTAATTGATTGTTAATTGATTTAATTTGATAATGCAAAGATATACTTAAGTTAACTATGAAGATGCAACAAACTAAGATGATTTATAGAAAATACAAAATTGAAATCTAGAAATGGGGTCATTGCAGGATCATGGGGGTCCAAACTAGGCCTCTAAGTGACAATGAAAATTTAGAAAAACAGAGTTAGGAAACTTGACATAAAAATTTGAATAGGTTATTAACATAATTTGAAAAATATGTAAGAACAAATTTTGTAGAAATTGAATGTAGTTTCTACTTGCTACTAATCCTTTTTTTGGAAAAAGGTAAATTTGTTTTGCAAAAAATTGAAATTTCAATGCAATGAAGTAGTAAATTTTTTAGGAAAAAGATAAGAAGCAGGTGTATGTCTGACCACCCTAAGTACAAGAAAAAATAATTCTTTTTTCTGAATCTTTCAATATATGTAGAGGACACATGCCCGGATGTGCCAGATTTTTTTTTGTAATTTTTTTCCATGCAAATAATTAGTTATGATTTTTTATTAGAACATTTGAAAATTATTAAAATGTGTGTGTTTGACCACCATAACTTGGTCAAAATTGTATGAAATTCATTTTTTTTTAATCCTATAGTATGCGATACAACACCCTATAGTATCACACACTTCAATGTGCATACAACACTTAAGTTTATTTGATCAAACCTTATTCTTGTTGCCCTGTCAAACTGACAAACATGGTCCCTTTGGGATTGTTATTGAATAACTTGTTCATATGATCAAACCAAAGAAAATACTTTAAAGGGTTTGTAGAAAATGATAAAATAGTCTTCCACACCAATTTTCATGGATTTACAATGGTGGAAGGTCAATTTATGAATTTATTTCTACTACTAAAAACCCCAGATAGGGTTTGGGAGTGTTATCACCAATAATGCCATAACTTTTACAAATCTTAATGAAAATTGCTCAAACCAAAAATAGATAAAACTAGAAACATTCCTTCAAATTTTATAATTGGTTTTATGCTCGTACTATACCATACATTTCCATACTAGAATGTTTCAGAATGCAAGTTATGGAAAACATTGTTAGAATAGGGCAACCTTCACCAAAATGGGCATATCTAACACAAAACTCAATGAAATTTAATGAAACAAAAAGAATTGTAAACTATAAATAAATATCTTTCCATCCATATATTATATTCCTTGATATGAGTCCGTAACAAGCTATACGATAAAGAAGAACAAACTAGAATGTTGGAAAAACACACAAAAAGCTTGCTTTCATTAAAAAAAACTTCAAAATCCATTTTTCTAGCCCACCATTCGACTTTTGAGAGTGTATTGCTTCATTTAAAACCAATTATAACTAATTTTAATGTTTATTTCTTTGCATGCAACAATTTCTTTCCTTTTTGACAACTTGTCAAAGTTGTATGACAACTTTTAGCAAAATTTGGCAACTTTTGTATTTTTTAATCAAAAACCCAATTAATAACTCCAAAATGAATCCATATGATTCAAAATGGTCATAAATGACCTTATTGGACACTAAAACACACAAAAAACCTAAGACTCAAACATAACAAAAAGTAAGCTAAATGAGGCTCTTGATGCCTCTGCAATAATACTCCTATGAGAAGCTTGCTCAACAAGTATATTGTAATCTTTGTGATTTACTAAATAATATATTGGGAAGATTTTGGAGTGAGGTTTTTCTCCCAAAATTGTTTTCCCTTGTAAATCACTATGTTTTGGTATGCATGATATTTATGTTTACTTCTATTTAAGTTTATGTAACTGTTAAATATTTGTAAGAGTTTTGCATTATTCTCCTCTCAAGATTAGTGTAGGAAGTTGTTCTGCTATCTTAGCTTCCTTACAATGGTCAAGGTTTTTGTTCCTCTTGGCCTCCTTCTGGGTGCTCCTTCCCTTCAAATCTATCTTTCTCTTTGAACAATACAATGGGGACTTCCCAATCTTATCCCCAACAACAATTTTCTTCCCTTTCTTCAGGGCGGAGGAATCACCCTTCACATTTTTTCCTCCCAAGGACTTACCAACAATCGCCTCTTCACTACCCATATCATAATCCACAGATATTGTAGGCCCTTTTCCTTTTTTACCACTCTTTAAAGGAGTAGGAGGCTTTGAGTACACTTCCATTGAGGCTTTTGAGCTAGGCTCATAATCTTCATCAACATCAGACCCGGTCTCATACTCCAATTCAATCTTCTTCTTCCTACCCTTAGTAACCTTCTTAGGTTGATTAGGAACAATGTATGACTTAGCATACTCAAAAATAAGGAGGATAAGGCCCACATGAAGAACAAGGTTTTTAGGATTGCACCTATGATCTCTAATACCACATTCCATAGAAGCCAACAACTAAAAAGGAAAGGAGACCTTTTCCTTATGCCTGAAATGGTTGAGAAGAACAAAATGATAACTAGATAAAATAGAGAAACATCCATCAAGTGTTATGTACCTCATGATTTCTTCGGCAACATCTCTCCAAATCACCTTAATTGAGCTACGATAGTAACCCCCACATTTATCCTTCTCTAATCTTTTCCTTTCATCTTCCTTGAAGAAAATTTCCAAAAGAAATTTCGTATATATGTTGATGATATATATATATATATGTTGATGATACTCATCTTGAGTATTTCCAAAAGACATTTCCCATTCCCTTTCAAATGAGTTAGAATAGGCAAAATATGGAAAGGATTGGTCCTTAATAAATAGGGAATTATTGAACCTATCTCTCATCCTATCAATGAAGATAATAAATTTCTTGGTTATACATCTCTTATAATGTACTTTAATATATCATTAAAAGCCTCTTATGACATTGAGGTATCTTTCAATGATGTGGATAACATTGATAATGAAGTTATTATAGCCTCTTACGATGATCTAGATATCTCTCCTTTATTCACTAATTATGCCATCTTAACCATTGACCTCCCACTTCACTATCTCACACTCATTGGTTCGGACCAATAAGGCCTACCTCTTCTTTATTTATTTGAGAATGATGAAATTCTCTCATTTAAGGACATAAGTGAAAACATCTCTTGGTTCTCACAAGTTAGGATTTGTTTATAAATTGAATAAGGGAACCTACTTTCGGGAAGAGTATTTTCTTATTTGCAAAAAAAATCAAGGTATCCCCTAGTGAAAACCTCTTTGAGGCACTTTAAAATTTTAAAAATTTCAAAAAAAGGATGTATCTTTTGGCAAAAACCTCTTTGAAGCACTAAAAGATGAGGAAAAATTCCTCTTCCCCTCATAGGTACTCAAAGAAAATAAATGTACACCATATTTATTGATGATACCTAGGAAATTAATCTATGAACACAAACAAATTTGAAGATCACTTATGTTACTACTAGCCTCTCTAATGAAGAACAAGTCTTCTCAAATATCTTGAACAAGACATCCATTATTTTTGCATGGTATTATGAAGATATGTCTGGCTTGGATTCATTATTAGTGGCCCATCATCTTGTGGTACACCCCAATACAAATCTAGTTAATAAAAACTTTATAAGATGCATCCTTAGATATCACTCCTAGTCAAAGTAGAGTTGGATAAGTTACTTGAAGTGTGATTTATTCATTCAATTGAATATCTAGAGTGGGTCTCCAACATTGTACTAGTTTCCAAGGAGATGCAGGGCATCTTCATCTATACATATTTTAGGGATTTAATCAAAGCATGTCCGATGATAATTTTCAACTACCAAACATCAACATCATTATCAATCTCACATCTGGTCTAATTTTTTGTATATAACCATATTCGTATAAATAAAGAGGATAAACATAAAAAATTCCTTTACAAATGTAGGGACCACATATCAACAAGCAATGATGACTATTTTTTATTATTTTATTCATATAATCCTAGATGACTATGTATATTATCTCCTTGGTAATTCCAAGACAAGAGAGGGCCATCCTCATATTCTTGAGTATACTTTTTACTAAATTTCTCACAATGAATTTCATCTAAATCCAAAAAATTATCTTTGACATCAATTTTAGCAAGCTCTTGGGACGTATATTCTCATGAAGGGGAATCAAATTTTATCTATTTAAATTCAAGGTCATCATGTAAATTCACCCACCAAAAACTTTAAAGTATTTTTGAATTCTTCAAGGAATCTCAAATCCATCAAACAGTTCATTGCTCAGCTTGTATAGAATAATAGCCATTTACCAATCTTCTTCATAAGAATGCTACATTTCAATGGGACACTTCTTGCTGATAAGGATTTGATAAGATCAAATAATATCTAGCCTTGCCACCTATTCTCATGTCAATCCTATTGAAGGAAATCCCCTCTATATATACACATGGAAAATATCAATCATATTGGGGGCTCTTTTAGCTCAACATGATGAGAATGGTAAGGAAAGGGTCATCTACTACATCAATCATACTTTGGTCAAGTATGAGCTCAATTATTATACAATAGAAAAATAATATCTATATGTTGTCTTTAGCTCTCAAAATATTTGACACTACATGTTAATCCACCAAGTTAAATTATCATTTCCAAATTCAATCCTCTCAAATACATCCTTTCCAAGACTACTCTCATTGGACATATTACCAAGTGCATAATGTTTCTTAATGAGTTTTGTGTGTGACATGTGGGATATTCAGTAAATCAACACAAACACCAATGAGATGTATTACATGAAAGATTTGAATCAAAGAACTACTCTAAATTGTAGTTAAACAAATCTTCAAAAACATTCCATTGTTCTTTAATCTCAAGGATTTATTAAACCATATGGCTCTCATATTTCGTATGTGCACTATGGTTGTTAAAATGACAACTTGAGAGATGAGATGCTATTCAAAATGCAAGAAAACTAAGTTTCTAAATGCAACTATGTGATAAATACCATAATGCTATGATAATGAAGATATTTGACAAATGGATAATGATGTTCGATGATACAATGTTAATGCTATGGTATGAAGCTAGGATGATTATGCATATGCTCAAATATAAACTATGAATATGATAAACTAAAATGCAACTATAAAGCAAAGCATGATATAAAATGCAACTGTAAAGAAAAATATGGTTCTAAGTTAACATGATGGTACAATGCAAACTTGTTAAAATGCTAAACAATGTTATAAGAATCCAAATGTTCCAATGCTTCAAAAGATATTCCTACATAATAACTCTAGAACTAAAATGTGGGATGTAAAATACTATGGCAAAGAGTTGTATTTATAGGCTTTTCCAAGCATCTTGTGATATGGCAACGATCGATGTTCTAGATTCGAACAAGAGGGATGAACAATGGAGATGGAGAGAATCAAGAAGAATGTTCCCTTGACCAAAGAGAACAAGCCAAATGGATGAAGGAATCCCTTGACCAAAGACAACATTCCAAATGGATGGAGGAATAAAGTGTTTGAGAAAAAGACCACGTGTTTGAAATTTGTTGAAGATAATTCTAATTAAAAATTAGAATTATTTAATTTCATGTGACCTTGGTGAGGTGGCAATGAAAAGTTGTAGACATGTGCTTGAATTACAAATTTGGGATTAGTGAGAATTAATTAAATAAAACAAACTTTAGAAATTCATTTATTTAATTAAATTAGAGGAATGCGATTTTAGATTTGGAGAATTTAGAAGATATGAACTATATAAATAAATTAAGAATTTATTTATAAGTAGTTGACATATTAATTAAATAACTAGTCTTTAATTAATTAAATGTCTTGACCGATTTTAGGTGTATACATTACGGCCCCCTCTTTGAAGTAATGTGTTTACATGTTGCTTCAAAAAGAAAAGTCGTTGTTGATGTGAGAATTTTTATTTTTTCGATGCCTCGAGACGTTGATTTTTAGGTGATGGCAGATATATGCCCCTCGGGAGATAAATCGGTGAATTTTTAGATTTTAGGATTTTTTGAAAATTTTGATGATTTTTCGATGATTTGATAATGATCTCAAAATTTGGTGCTTCAAAAATGATTTATCTCCTGAAAAATGATGTTAAAGTTACCTAGTGATGGTTTGATGAATTAAAGCCCCTTTGAAAATAAAATAAAACATCCCCATAAAAATGCAACTTAATTAACCTTATAAGGTTAAAAAGTGTGATTAGAAGTTCATTTAAGCATTTGTGATTTGAAAAATCGAGAGTGAGTGTGATTTGTGCAAATTTGGAGTAGAATGGTGATCCCCTACCACACTCATCATTTCGAGTGCGTGCGATGACACAACCGCCCGAAAGCGTACGAACCTCCGGTATGTACCCTTGAAAACTACCTCGTACTTTGTGCAATTTATTTTTCCCACTTTTTCCATGTTTTAAATCAGATTCATTTAGTTTAGTGCATAGACAGACCACAATAGCACATAGAACGACTATTCTAGCACATCCATAAACTTAACGCATAGGATTAAAATTTTAGCACATAGGATAACTGAATTAGCGTATAGGTGATTTAGCCCATAGGGTACCCGAAATAGCGCATCCGTTAATTGTTGTGGCACATAGGATCCTTTAGCACTTAGGTGGAATAAAGTAGTGCATTGATGAGATGAACTCGCACATAGGGTGAATCGACGCATCGGGACCCTGTTCCAATGCATAGATCAAATGAAATGGTGCATTTGATAGTTCGGCACATATAACCTTTTGTTCTAGTGCATTGATGAATTTTTTTGGCGCATAGGGTTTTCTAGCACACAGAAAGAATATTCTAGTGTATTTGTGAAGTTTTAGACTAGATTAATGATTTGCTTGATTAGACTCCTTGATTTCAATGATGTTTGATCATGTCAGCCTATGATTTGATGTTGATTGGTGATGTTGATAAATTAGATGTCCATTGATCTCATGATAGGTGAGATGCAATGATAGGATGACGATAATTGACCTCATGATAGGTGAGGATCAATTATAGGTTGATTGATTAAATGACCTCATGATAGGCGAGGTGCATTGATTGATTGATAAACCTCATGATAGGTGAGGTGCATTGATTGATTGATAAACCTCATGATAGACAAGGTTAAATTGATTGATGAACCTTATGATAGGAGAGGTGCATTGATTAATGAACCTCATAATAAGTGAGGTTGAATGATAGATTGATGCTCATGAGATTTGATCAAAGTCTCACTAGAGTTGATTAGATTGATAGGTTGATTGATTTTGATTGATTGATTGACTGATTGATGTCGATTGATTGATTAGCTGATTGAGTGATTGATTTGATTAGCTAATTGATGTCGATTGATTGATTAGCTGATTGAGTGATTGATTTGATTAGTTGATTTGCAATATTTTGTGATGATAGGAGTCATTGATGAGCTTACAGATTAGAGAGTGCTTCCTGAGGACATGGGAGTTGATTCAACACCTAACGCCACCTGAGATATTCATTATTACACGATGTGAATTTTCCTCTCCCATAGATATGCCCTAGATTAGGGTTAACAGGGGTTTACTGATAGATTTAGCGAAGAGGTGGCACAATGAGCATAACACCTTCCATTTTTCCATTAGTGAGATCATAGTTACTCCCGAGGATGTATACCAGATTCTATGGATACTCGTGGTTGGAGAGCTTGTACTATATGATTCTTGGGAGTAGGGTGGGACTAATGCTCTATGCAGGGTGTTTGAGGATGATACCATATGCAGCTATGAGATTCCCTAGAGGGACATGGTTGATGCATATGCCACATTACCTTTTGTGTTAGTTGGATTTATTGGAGAGTTCCTTTGTCTTGATCGCAGGTCAAAGGGACTATCAATTGGATGGGGGCAGGTCCTAGAGAGCATGATTACTCATGGCACTCGATATGCATGGGGTTGTTGTATGCTTGCACACTTGTACCATTATTTGCATCAGGTTGCTTATTTTTGAGTGGTAATTTTATCAACAGGGGTTACATTACTTCAGGTTTGGGCCTGGGAGCACATAACGGTTGCACGACTAGTGGGAGACAAACAATAGCCAACCGTGAGGCCATATGTACACATTTATGTCAGTCGACTTGCTTAGCCTATGCTAGACAAAGTCGAGTACTGGAGGAGGACCCTGGATGATCTTGAGTCTGTAGTATGGAGGCCCTATTTGGCTTGTGAATAGTGGCTTGAGGATGATACAAAGATGCCATTTTTGTGTCAGTCGATTTATCTGATTGGCCAGACCTGTTTTATCATTAAGATATTTTTGCTGCTGTGGACACTCAGATAGTATGGTAGAGTGTTGGGGATTCCCTAGGGAGTGGCCCATTATGCATGATGATGACAAGATGCTACAAAGTGGGAACTAGGTTTGTCCCATGATGCAACAGTTCAACATTTCCAAGGTTTACAAGTTATCCCTTGGGATGTTCATCCAGATATCATCGATGCTCTGATATTAGAGGAGTATGCTTAGTACATGTTCTTGCATCCCTTCCCATGAATCACCATCTTAGATGAGCCATCACCATTGTTAGAGGAGGAGGGAGTAATAGGTCATGGGCGGAGATGACAGAGAGAGGAGGATAGCAGTGATGATGGTAATGGTGATGAGAGTGATGGGGGAGGAGATGGGGGTGGTGGAGGACCAGGGTTGGATGTTGCATAGATGAGAGTGCCTCACAAGAGGTGATCATTAGTTTCCCCCTCTCAGTAGTGTGTGGAGATTAGACTATCGTCGCAGTAGCAACAGACACAGATAGCTACTCTACAGGTATAGGGTTAAACACTGCAGGGTTAGTTTGAGCAAATTTAGGCTCTCCTAGCGTAGGCCTAGGGTCAAATCACTATTTTGATAGCAGAGCGGGATGCAGCTAGGTAGAAAGTACAGTAGGTGCACACCCAACTTACATACGTCCAGGCCTAGGGACAGGCATAGGGACAGATGTAGGGGTAGACTGACACACTAACTATGGAGAGGGATTCCTTGAGACGATGGGTTGACTAGGCTGAGGGCCTTACTAAGAGACTACAGTAGGTTGCAGTGACTATCGAGTAATCAAACTATTTCAGAGAGGTAGTACTGCTTAAGAGGCCAAGTTCTAAAGAGTTCGATACAATGATGCGGTTCCTCCCAAGCGGCGGGAGAGTTTTGTACAGTCTCAATCAGGTAGGTCCCAGTCTCACATTGTTAGCATGGGTGTTACGCAGCCACTTCCTAGAGATAGGAGAGATCCTGGTGCAGGTTTGTCAGGTGGAGGTACTGGTCTATCTAGTGGGGGAGGCCTTGGTCATGTGATGCCAACACCCTCTAGGGGGAGCATGACATAGTTTCAATTTCTGATTTGTTGATGTATTTTGGCCATGTATACACTAATGTATATGAGACATTGATGATGTAGCTCTTTGATTTCAGTTGAACATTGATGATGTACCTCTTTGATTTCATAAATTATGATGCACTACCATTTTTGATATTGATGTATCTCTTTATACCTTTGGATATCTTTGAACACTTTGACATTATGATTTTGAGGTTATATGATATGCGGTGATGATTATGATCTATGTGTCTATATGATGTTTATATGATGATGATTATGATGATTATGATGGATGCATTTGATTTCTATGTTATGATGATGATCATGATGATTATGATGGATGAATTCAATTTCTATTATTTACACTATATGATGATGATATGATATGCTATGTGTAACGCCCCATTGTGTGAACCACAAAGGACAACAAAACATTCCAAATTTTTTTTTTGAAAGAAGAACATTACATAAGATGAACATGAACAAATGGCGTATGAATGCAATTATACAAATACTCTAACAACCTACGTCTACATATAAAACAATTATTCAATTACAATATCAACTACATCCTCCAAGGTACACGGAATGACGATATTATGAGAACTAAACTCATACCAACAACATCGTTAAAGATAATTCCAAGGAGATAACAATAGATGCATACAATCATGAGATAACATAATGGTACATGTAACCATCCATGATCAAAAGGAAAGAATACATCATTTATTACAATTTAATTCATAGTTCAATATTACAATTATGGAGCATATTTCCACATATACAACACATCAAGATACAATAGTACATTACATAGCAATTCCCTTATATCAACGGGAAGAGTACATCAAGATCAAGAATAATACATTAATGAAGAATAAGGTACAAAGTGTGGGACAGTCTTCGACCAAGTGAAGCTCTAGAAACTCTGCATATGTTTTTGTATCACTAACACAACCTGGGAACCCAATGGGGTTTATAGCATGTTCCACCCGACCACGTGGGTCCGAAGACCCACCCCCCATGCTAGGAGATGACAAGAAAGACCCACACCCAAATCGGTCAGGTGAACAATGGCAAATAGGACTCCATGATGAGAGCAACAATAAACACAAGACTACATCTCACATCATCAACACATAACTATGAAAAAATAATGGAAAGTCCCACAAAACCAAATGCCAATATTATAGATCAACACTAAATAACCATAAGAGGTGCCAACAACAATAGAATCCAAAGCCTTCAAATGAAATTGCAATATCAACCAACAATAAATATCAAGGGCACATTTCATTAACATCAATCAAGTTTCCATGGGGTATGTATGCAACACTAAAAGATAGAACTTGGAGGCTTCAACAACAATCACCAAGAACCAATTGCCTCAACAACATCAACAATTCAAACAACACTCCCAAAGGAAACCAAACAAGGAAAATAAACGGGTACCATAGGAGAGTGTCATCGCATGGCCTTACATGGATTATTCAGGCAACCTATCGCAAGGTACCGCCTCCATCTATGGTTGTCCTAGTTGCCTATCTCAAGGCGTCGTTGACTCATGCGAGACTACTTACCTTTTGTGAGGACAAGGCAGTGATCTTACCAACCAGGTCTTCTCATCCCATCCTTATCCTGTGAGAGCACTAACAGTATGGGTGAGACACAATTAATCTTGTTTAGTGTTTAATTACCCAAAACCCACCAGTTCATTGATTAAATTATCACTTGTTAAGGAAACTCTTCCATAGGTTACCCTAACAACCCCTTCATGCACCGGCCCCCATGAAGAGCCACTCTCCCTATGACACCAAAACTAAATAAAAGCAAGGGGTGTACCTCCACTCTCATAAACATAATCAAAGTGTACATAAATCACAACATGCAAGGCAAGAACCATCTTGCAAACCCATTCCATATAATTGAAAACAAGAACAAAGGAGGTACCACCCACCACATAAACTTCATAAATCAACTGAAGCGCTAAAATCATTAAAATCAAGTATGTATGCGAGGCTTGAACCTTCTCACCCAAAAGACACATCAAAAGTCAACACCATGGTACAAAGTAACACTCACAAGAACTCAAAATTAGAAATAAGATCAAAGAATCAGAAAGGTCCAACCATGTAAAATCAACATAAATCCAATTTTACCATTGCCTCTGGAAGCCTAAAATACCAAATATCCACAAACTCCTACTGAAGGTAACTCAAACACTTTAGGTTCCCAACCATCTCAAAAGAAATATGACTACAAGAAAGTCAACACATAAAGTCTCCTTATTCCATAACTATCACAAGAGAAAAACTTACAACATGGGACCACAAAGTGATGATATAAATTTCACAATCACAAAATAACAAGTGTAGAATAAAAGTAACAACCTCATAACGGAATCTTCAAACTTGATTAGAGTTGACATGATCAATTCAATACAAAATCAATCACATTTATCGACAACAAATCAACCAATAGGGCATCTAAGGGAACCCTCAATATTCTCCTTACATGATACCCATCAACTAATTACCCAACAAACTTTCAGTTCAAGTGAAGAAGGACATGTTGAAAACCACACTTTACAAAGACTATCAAATCAACTATTAAATGATTACAAAGGACAAGCATTAACTATTAAACGACAAACTAATTCAAACTATTTAATTAAATGATGCTCTACCCTTTTCTAGAATATTTTTTTTATATAAGAACAATTTTCTTCACATAATTAAATAACTTAAACATTAATAATAAAACATATAAAATATTTCTTCTTACTCTAATCTCCTTCAAATTTAAAGTAATCCTTCAACTGCCTAATTGGTCTAGTTTCCCTAAAACAATGTGAACCATGAAGCATATCACCTCAATAGGCATCACTAGTTATAATTCAACTTACACAACCTCTAAACACAGTATATCATATTATTATGAACTATTAAGTGAAAATCACTAATTGCTTTACTTGGTCCATTTTATTTGATTTAACAAACTACATGATATAAAACTTCAATAAACTTGAATGTTTCTCTACATTATTCTAGATGTACACTCAATATAATTTGACTATTAGAGAATCAACTTCATCCGTTTTAACTAATTTTCCCATAGTTATCTAAATGCTCACTTATTTACAAGCCTTGTCACTAGAATAGTTGTCATGTGATAAAATTCATAATCTATATGTCCTTGACAACACTCTTAGTAATAGAATGGAAAATCATAACATCTAAACGAGTATACTCTTCCAAGAAATCCTATATACCCAACCACAAAGAAAGAAGATAAATTGATCAATCAACATACAACTAAAATAGTTAAATGACTATTCGAGATGAATAAAATCAATTGATATATAGCTAAAATTGACATTATATTGTAAAATAATATACTCTTGATAATCCAAATATCTAAATTCAAATAGGTAAATTGATGGCAAAGTCATGGCGATTTTATTGCTAAGACTTATAGGTACTTGGTTTAGGAACCTTTTTAAAAACGTAATTTCTATTGAGCTGAATAAAAAGCAAAACAATAGCAAATAAATGTCAACTAAAGAGTGTGAGTCTAGCAACTATTCATTCTTCTATTTTAGCCTTATTAAAATTTACCAATCCTTTTGAACAAATGAAATATTTAAATAGTCCATTCTTTGTAGATAATACACGCTACATAAAGTAACTAAACATAAATAGGAATAAACTAATAAAAGGGTAATTAGGTTGGATTAGCTTGGCCTTTGAAAACTAACTTTATCTAGAATATAATCACCTGGCCCCTTTTTAGAAATTAGTGGGAGGACTAATATTATTCAATATGTTCACCTTTTACAAAATGATACATTTTAATATAGTGAGCAAACCTATTGACTTGCATATCTTCATCATACAATCACTTATCAATATTCAGCCTGTTAATTGCAGCAAAAGTTGACATCATTTAAACAGGAATAACTTTTACGTTATTGGGTCAAATTCAAAACTTCAATATGTTTCGGAAAGGTGGAAGAATGAAAAACAAAACCCAAAAATGTTTTTGCAGGGATCCCAACCATGTAAGAGCAGCTTTTTCTGCAATACATCTCACTAGGTTCATATCAGAACAACAGTTTGTGGAAAAATGTTAATCCTAACTTTAAATATTTATAAACACCTCCGTATAGACATTTTGGTTAAGATAACTTAGTCTCAAAGACCTATTGTTTTTCTTCGAAACATGACATTTTCCCTCCTACCACAATTTGTTATATTCAAAACTATTATGTTTTGTAGTCAATAAACCATTAAGTTTCCCATACTCAAAACCACTTATCTATCCCTATTGTAAAAACCTCAGTAATTATACTACTTCATTAACCATCCATGGTGGAGCTCCTTAGGTTAATATCTTGCAAAAGAATAATAAAAATAAAATATATTAACAAAAGACTTAAAGATTTTGGATTCCAATTTACATATACAATATCCAAAAACTCTCATACATTGTAACACTATATACAACTAATCTCAGAAATCAAAATATTAATTTAATCAAACAATATTATGTAATGAGATTCATCTACTCTTCTCAAGTTGGTAAGTCACAAGAGAAAAACACATTAACATTTTGCATAACAAACCTTTTCTATCTCCTTTCTTTGTAACCATTGTTATTACTCAAACCCTTATAGTAATTACTTATCTCAGCTAGTTCATCATTCACATTTAAGTGATAATAGCTGCTCCTTCAGGTATTCTATCAAGTTCATCAACGATGATAGAGAAGTTATTCCTATTTGTAATAAAAGCTCAACTCCTTTTGTTTGGTTTTTTTTTTTTTTGTAGGTAAACCAACAATAATGTTTATTTATGGATACATATATCTAGCATAGTAAGATATATGAATACATATATTTAATATAACAAGTTACAGATTCTACTGCTGGTAATGAATACATATAATCAACAAAATGAGATAGAGGTTTCAATGTTGTTCATGAGTTCGCTTATGGCTACTGTATGAAATTACAATAATCTTAAGAGAATTCATGGCCAACAATGTGCAGTTCCTTGGAGGATTAACACTTCCTTATAGTCTTTAAAATTTTAATATATAATTGCTTCTCAGCTATATAAGCAACTGGTATATTGGCAGCCCTATTTCCCAACAAGTAACATAAACTGGGTATAGATAATTTAGCCTACCATGCTCAATTTTCAAACAAAATAGAAATATCAGTTGGACTTCAATCTTATTTGATTCAATTTTGAACAACTATATGTTGCCTATAGTTGAAGACAAGAGGTATTTTATGATTCAAACTTCTAATTATTAAAATGTCTTTACGATTAGCATTAAAATCAGCAGGAAGTATAAGGTAATGCATATCCTTTTATTACCATACCCATTCCCATGAAATATATAAATGGAAGCATATGCTAATGACATGAATTGCTTAAATCATGTCTTTAACAATCATACATTGGGCTTTCATTTATACTTAGAGACTGTTCTAATAGCCAAGCACCTAGATGCCCTTCCTACTGGAAAGGGTTTCTATAAAAGAAGTTAAATAAATCAAATTCCAAATACTACCCAGTTGCCCCAAAATGATCCTATTTTATTTAGTGTAAATCTTCAATGGAGAATATGTTTGAATAATCCAATAGTCAGCAAAGGAGGATTTAAACATGCTTATCTTCCAAAATTCTTATTTGTGCTTCACAATAAATTTGAGCCTATGAAACTGTTTATCATACCTCTAAGATGCCCTTAAAGGGAGGTCGAAGATCATGTTCTCATTGCTCGCCATTTGATGAAACATGTAGATTGTCCTCTACCTTCCCTCTTCCTGGCATACTCCTCATTGAATAATCTTTTCCTCCTTTTCAAATTCCAATCTCTTTTTTTTTTTTATAAAACAAGTGTAGTTGGCAGGTGTAAGGGCAGGTTTCACAATCTCCCGAGCTTGCCTCCACGCCAACCATGCATGCAAAATATGGAAATGCCATAATTACAAGATGTGTGCTAAATGGATATGTGGTAAAGGCTTTAGAAACCTTAAAGAAAATGCAATTGGCAGGTGCAAAACCTGACTCCATAGCCTTCGCTAGCATCCTTCTTGCCTATACGCAAATGGGAGCTTTTGAAACCGGGTATAGACATCCATCCCGCATAATGGTAAGGGGGGGTGTGATTTTGTCAGAAATTGGGGATGGAAATGTCGGGTTAGACATGTATGCAAAATGTTGAAGCATAGACAAGGCTTGTGAGTTGTTTGACAAAATATCTCTAAGAAATGTGTTCTCATCGAATGCTCCCCTTTCAGTGTATGCCTGCTACCTTTGGTAAAAAGGCTTTAGGAAAAATTTCAAGCAAATGAAACTGACAATTGTTAAGTCAGTTTCATGCTAGGAGATAGGTGCACAGATTTGAGAAGCATTTTCCATACACGTGAAGCATTAGAGGTTCTTTTCTTTTATTTAAAAATTACATTATTTTTCCATCTTTAAGTAGTTACCTTCACTAATAATTTATTACAATATAATTTAAAATAATACAATTTAATTTTATTATTTAATAGAACATTTACTTTTTAACAAAGTAATTTAATTTTACTTATATATTAACAACCACCTCCCTTAAATTTCATAACCTTAGTCTATTTAATAATTAATTTAATTTTATAAAAATTATATCACTTTCTATAATTAATTAAAACTAATAATTTTTTTAATCTTTATTTGATTCATTATCGTTAAACATTTAATCTCATCGGTTAAAATAATTAATAATTAAAATACATATAACATCTTTTCATAATACATTTAATTACTCCCAATTAATTTACCTTGTAAATTAATTTGAATTGATTACTCAAAGCTAACCCTAATATTTACTTTATCGCATAATTCAAAATCCAATTTAACAATGTAATCATGACACAAAGAGACAACTCAATTTAACCAAATGAACTTACTGAAAATTCAAAGACAGCCGAAATGGAGGGGCACTACACTATGGATGCATTTAATTTCTATTATTTATGCTATATGATGATATGATATGCTATGGATGCGAATGATGATACAATTGATATGTTATGATTCTATGATGCTTTATGAATGATGTATGTGATGGATCCTATTATGCCAATGAAATGTGATGCACTTTATGTTTTTGTCCTTTTCTCATGCAAATAGATGATGTGATGAATGGATGAATGTATGATAATGTGATGGTACTTAGTTCTTATGTGTTTATGATGTTTATATGATGCTTATGTGATGATGATTATGAGATGTATGTAATGATCATATGATAATGCATGCAATGATGATTATGTGATGTATGTAATGGGTATGTGCAGGATCATGATGGGCCAAAAAGTGGCGATATGATGGGTATGTGTAGGGTATGTGGCTTATGACTTCTTTTTTCACCCAAAATTGATGAAATGAAAAGGGTTTTTAAATGAGATTCTCAGCTTTCCACCAATATAAATTATGCTTTACTTTGAATTTAATAAATTATTATTATTCTTTTTTTATTTGAATTACAACTAAAGTTTTGATTGATAGATTGATTGAAAAACATCTATAGCTTTCAAATGATATCGTATTTTTTGAATCTGAAACATGTGTCACATTCAATGCTTTGCATACTATAGGACTAAAAAAAAAATTGAATTTCATGAAGTTTTGACCAAGTTAAGGTGGTCAGACATATGATTTTTTATAATTTTTAAAAGTTGTAATAAAAAATTCATAATTAATTATTTACTTGGAAAAATTACAAAAAATATGCATCACATCGAGACATGTGTCCTCTACTTATATCTAAAATCTTATAAAAAAATATTATCATTTTATTGTGGTTAGGGTGGTTCGACAGACACCTACTTCTTTATTTTTCCCTAAAATTTAAGTGCTACTGCATTGAAATTTCAAATTTTCACCAAATAGATATATATTTTTAAATAAACCTAGTAGTTTAGAAACTACATTCAATTTGCTACGTATTCTATTTTTACATATTTTTGAAATAATATAGATAACTTATTCAAATTTTTACGTCAAGTTGCCTAACTCTAATTTTTTTGAATTTTTCGCCACTTAAGGGCCTATTTTTTCCATAATGATCTTTCATGTACCCTAGTGATGATATGATAATGCATGCAATGATGATTATATATGATTTATGGGTGATGCCTATGCTATGTGAGATGGATTTCAATTATGTAAATGATGTGTGATGATATTGTGACATTTATACAGATTATGTATGGATGTAATGATGATGGGATGACATATGGATGATGTTTTGTAAGATGAATTATGATTATGTGATGAAAATGATTATGCTTAATTGAGCTTGCAAGACTTCCAAACTTATAGGTTCTTAAGCTTAAATGAGTGAATCTATCCAACTTCCAAGCATTGTGGGAAGGTTGTCGTCAGCTGATTATTTGTTAGATTAAGCTTCACAAAACTTGACATATTTCCCAATTTTCTTGGAAATCTATAGAGACTCACTCATTTAAGCTTAGTGGACCACTTTCTTAATGCAACTATATGAAATGATTTTGATTATGTAAATGAGATGTGATGCACATCTTTTTGAGTTTTCTGATGCAAATATTATGATGTGATGCATGGATGGATGAATGATATGAGAATTCTTTCTAATGCATGCAAACGATGATGAAATCAATGTGTTTTATATATGAGAATGATGTGTTTTTGGTAATGTCAAGTGTACTCAATCCATTAGTGTCATAGATAGCATCATTGTGAAATTGTTATAGCTTTGGAAACCCTATAGATACATATGCAAGCTAACATGGATGCAATCTAACTTAACCATGCAGATCTAATATGCAAATGTTGTCATTCATAACAACTGATTTGTTGTGCTTTTTATTATCATTGAGCCTTTAAAATGTTGAAAGTCTATACAAACATCGATGGTATATTTATACCATGATGACCTGAGTACTACTTCAATGATTTTTGATATTGCAAATTAACATAAGCATATAAGTATAATTAAACTAAAATTACCTAAGTATTGCTTGCGTAAACAAACAAGAGTTAAACATTTTACTATGCAAATTAAAAATGTCATTAGTGATACTTGGTAGAGCATGTCTCATGACAATTTGCATAGTAATGATGATCAACTCATAAACAACAGACAAAGAAAAATCATACTCCTTCCTGGCTCCTCTAGTTCAATACATCATCGAGTTGCTCCAGAGATATGATAACAAAAATTAAAGTTCAATGGTTGAACATCAATGCCACAGTGATAAAGCCATGATTCAGAAGGAATATCATCCATTTTAAGTGTGCTTTTGGTTTGATTGATTTGGCTGTTTGATATGGATGGTTGATGTGTTCATGTTTGTGTGATTTGATGTTTAATGTTGAGTTGCACTATGATCATTATTTTGGGTTGTGTTGTACTATATTGTTGTTTTTCTATTGGTTTAAGCTCAAATATTATTGCCCCCAATGAGTTTAGGATTTTTCCCCTAGTCTAGGGTGAGACACGACCGCGATGCCAAGATATGTACATGAAGCTTTCCACTGATAGGTAGATAGATGGTGAAAGCGAATGGTCGACATGCTCAAATAGATGGACAAGATAGCCTATCACAAATAGCACCTGTTTCCAAGTTTTCACTACTTGTTTTTATTGAACTTTTCAGATTTTGTATTTTTTTTCATTTTTTTGTTTTTTCAGTTTTTTTGTATTTTTCTCTTTTTAATGTTTTTTTTGTATTTTTGATCTTTTTTTAATTTTTTTCTTGTTACCAAGACGTTTGTTTGCCAGCTTTTTGTCAAGGCAACCATTTTTTCAAGACATTTTTAGATTTTTTTGTATTTTTTCAGGACTTTTAAGATGGCATGAAATGACCAATTTTTCCCCTAATCTCATCAAGAACAGAGAAAAGAAATATGGGAGATGAATTTTGATAAGCTAGAAGATATGGAATGGGAGAATGCAAGGATAAGGATAATGAATGGGATGATCAAGATAAACTAGATAAGATACAGTCATAATGTCCAAGTATTTTTCCCCTATTCCTCATCAAGACCAAGGAAAGAAAGAAAGGATGTATTTAGAAAGAATGATGAAATATGGATAAGGAAAAGGATATGATACAAAAGATATGGACAAAGAGAATAGGATAAGATATATGATGTTTAAGGAGATCCTTAACTTTGTCAAGATCAAAGGTGGAAATGTAAGGAATGATAAGATGGATGAAACTTTCCCCCCCAACTATAGAGTGCAAGAGGAATATGGAAAATAGGATATGGATGATAGGGAGATGGAGGAAGGACTTAAGCATCAAGTTTCACGACCAAATATCCCCTTAATAAACCATGGTCAATGGAATTAGACTCATAAATGTTAGCCTATTAAAGGTATGATGGAAGAACTAAGGACTTATCCAAAGGTTTGTATTAAAGGAGAATAATGGGGGATGAATGTTGGGTAATGTATAGGAGGTGGGAAGGCTTGCTAATGGATAGATGGGAAGGATTGCAAGTTAAAAATTGGCACACACCTTGAAGGGTGGTGGAGTGATGGAGGAAAAATGGATTTGGAAGGTGAGAGGTTTTTAGATGGAGGATTGGAGGAAAGCTTTTCGATCAGCAAATTTGGATGCCAATTTAGATTTTATTGCTTCTATGAGACTTTTAGGAATCCACATGACTTTTGACTTTGATTTTTGCTTTGTGGGCCTTTGTGGCCTTTGGATTTTTTTTTGCTTTGATGGGCCTTTGTGGCCTTTTGAAAATTTCTTTTGATTTATGGACCTTTGTGGTCTTTGAAAATTTCCTTTTTGCTTTGATGGGCCTTTGTGGCCTTTTTGTTTTTTCCTTTTATTTTGGATCAAAATTTCTTTTATTTTTGCATGCCTCTTCGAGGAGACATGTTGATCCTTTAACACATGTGGATTTTGATATGGAAGCTTTTGACATTTGGCACCCAAATTGTTTCCAAGAGTAATGGGAGGGGTGGATTAAGATGAATGGTATGGAGGTATTATGGATGAGTGAGTGTAGGTAGAATTTTGAAAGGGCATCAAGGATGTGTTCCTTTGTTGTTCTTGAAGAATAGAATATGGACCTAGGATAGATGGAAGGTTTGATGGACTAGGATGAGGACCTAGGATAAATGGAAGGCTTGATGAACTAGGATGAAAACCTAGGATAGATGGCAGGTTTGATGGACTAGGACACTTAGGTATATAAACAAGGCCATGATAATATGGATTTTGTTAGATAGAAAGGGGTTCCAGCATACCTTGTTCATGAAGGCCTAATCCTTTGCCTTTGTAGTTCATACTTTGACACATTCATTTACCAATGTGATATGTGTTGTTTGTGAAACAAGATACGAGTCCATTTTGGGGACGATATGATATGGATGAAAGGATAGGTGTTGGAAGTAAACCAAATTGGATAAAGGTGGATGATCTCAATTTGTAGGTGTGGGGTTCATGGATGGCTAGTATAGGTGTGATAGGATCTTGACATGGGGATGATAGGGTACTTTGATCTTGACTTGGAAAAGAATCATGAGGTGTAAGAGATGGAGTAGATTGCTCTTTATTAGGTGTGGAATCATCATCTAGTGGTGTGAAAGGAATATCTTGATCTTGAGAAGGATGAACATCCTCATGAAATGAAGGGATATCCTCAGATGGAAGCATATCTTGATCTTGATGAGGAAGGGAATCATGAGATTTTGTAGAAAGCATAAGGTGATAAGACATCATTATATAGGATGGAAGAATTATCATGCTCCTGGGATGCAATGGAATCATGAGATGGTATGAATTCATTAGATGGGGTGCAAGAAGAACTCAAAAGGATACTTTTCTCTTGAGATAGAAAGAATTCATCATGGATGAAAAATGAAAGGAGGGGATCATCATAGAATTTTTGAGAGATTCGGTCTTGGTCAAAGATTGGAAGAACTTGTGGAATTTTGGTATCATTGGATGGAGTGGAAAGAATGTTTTGATCTTGAGGTGTAGAGGAGTCTATGACAACATGGTTTGGACTAAGAGATTGACATGAATAATTGGATATAGAAGATATGATAGAAGAAGGTGGTTGTATGGAATCATTAACTTGAGTGAAAGAATCCTGAGATTTATTTTGACTTATGGGTATGTGCAGGATCATCATGGAAAAATAGGCCCTTAAGTGGCAAAAAATTTAGAAAAAATAGAGTTAGGCAACTTGACGTAAAAATTTGAATAAGTTATCTATATTATTTCAAAAATATATAAGAATAGAATCTGTAGAAAATTGAATGTAGTTTCTAAACTACTAGGTTTTTTTTTTTTTAAATCTATTTGGTGAGAATTAGAAATTTCAATGCAGTATACTTAAATAAATTAGGAAAAAATAAAAGTAGGTGTCTATCTGACCACCCTAACCACAAAAATGATAATGATAATTTTTTATAATATTTTAGATATAAGCAGAGGACTCATGTCTCGATGTGATGCATATTTTTTGTAATTTTTTCCAAGTAAATAATTAATTATGATTTTTAATTATAATTTTTAAAAATATAAAACTCGTATGTCTAACCACCTTAACTTGGTCAAAACTTCATGAAATTCATTTTTTTTTAATCCTATAGTATGCTGAAGCATAGGTGACATGTTTCAAATTCAAAAATGTGATACCGTTTGAAAGCTATAGATGTTTTCAATCAGCCTATCAATCAAGACTTTAGTTGTAATTCAAATAGAAAATGAATAATAATTATTTATTAAATTCAAAGTAAAACATAATTTATATTAGTGGAAAGTTGAGAATCTCCTTTAAAAACCTTTTTTGTTTCATCAATTTTGGGTAAAAAAAAGTCATCAGCCACATACCCTACACATACCCATCATATTGCCACTTTTTGGCCCATCATGACCCTGCACATACCCTTATGGGAGATGAAGATAGATGAATGACATGGTAATATTGTTCAATATCATTTGTGTTTGAGGACTGAGATTTGGGCTTCTCATTTTACTTTTTCAAAAATTCAAAGAAATTGAACTTGGATGATGAAGTTTTTGGTGAAGGTGTGAAGTTTGTATTTATGTCTAATGGATAAGAATAGATGTTTGAAAACAAATATCTTTCTATGGTTGTTTCCCTTTGCATATCCAAGATTCGTTTGATGAGCTAAAGCATTCAATTGATCCTCATCTATTTCAATTTGGTGGAATTTGTAAAAAGAATTTCCTTCAGCCTTAGCCATGATGGTTTTATGTTTAGGCACTTTAAGATGTTAGATCTTGGTTTAGATTGGAGAATTTCACTTGTAGAGGTTAGTTTTAACAATTTTAGAATCTATGGTACCTAAGGAATGATTCTAGGTTGAGAAAGATTCTGAATTATGGTTCAAACTCTGAAACAGGGGAAAAATTTAACTCTCAAGTTTTGCATTTAATGGATGAGCTAAAGCAGAGTCTGGATGTGCTAAAGATTGCACAGATGCGCTTGAAGACAACCTAGATGCACTATAGAATGGCTTGAATGCGCCATAGAATGGCTTGAATGCATTGCATGATTGGTTGGATGTGCTACATAAAACCTTGAATGCACTATAGGATTGGTTGGATGTGCTACAGAATAGCTTGAATGTGCTAAAGTATTGGGTGGATGCACTGCAGTAATGGGTGAATGCACTACAGAAGGAAATGGATGCGTTGGCAGATATAGTGTATGTGTTATAATAGTACATATGGATGTGCCAAAGAATGCGTAAATGCTCCAGAACAAGTAGTGGATGCGTTGAATTGGGAAAATGTCACAATTTCTTGCAAGTTTGTTTGATTTTTTTGATTTTCCATTCAAAGAATTGGCTGTTTCAAGGGATTTTTTATGAATCAAGGTTTTCACTTCTAATGTGTGATGTTTTGTTTGAAATTTGTTTAAAAACACATTGGTAAAACACATCAAACATGTATAATCCTAAGGCTATGTAGGACAATATTTACTGGATTCCCACTTGGATTTTATTCCAACTATGCCTACTTTAGTGAATGATTAGAAGCTTGACCCCACTAGCTCCCCTCCATGACACTCACTTCTATAGGGAAGCAAAGCTTCAGTACCCATGAATCTCCCATGGCATACTTCTCATCTCTACTAAAAGCCACAAAAATGTGGGACAGATTCAAAGGTTAGACCTTCTGCACTAGTAAATAGAATAAGAATTTTGTCTTGTTATAACAAAGGTTTCTAGTATAGGAATTTTGTTCATGGGGGATCATCCATTCAGCAAAAGACCATTGTTGCCCTTCTTGTCGGAACAATCCTCGTGATACTTGAACTTTCCTCAAGCACCCACATTTATATCCTGGTTGGAAGTCGCTTGGCTTTAGCGTGTTATCGGTTGGGTCGTTCCCTTGGGTGATTAATTTTTCCCACAAGGAAGGTCTTCTATGGATAAAACAAAATAAAAACTAATGGGTCTGGCATTTTGGTCACCCAGTTAAGGGGAGAGCATATGCCTACCATATATCAAACATAGAAAACATGGTGCTCTTTAACCTTTTAATTAAGCTAGATGCCTATCTTAATCAAAAGAAATCATTCAAATAACTCCAACCCCTACATAAATCATTATTAGTTGCATAAGTTTGTATTTGACCAGCGTATCAACCACCTACAAGTAGAAAACAACAATTAGTTCTTAGGATTTTAAGATTTTGCAAACTTAAACAGATGCACTAAAATAGTCATCCAATGCGCTAAAAGATTATTCCAATGCGCTAAAACAACTACTTTGTGCTAAAATAACTCATGTATGTGTTACAAGAACTAATTAATGCACTAAAAGAACTAATGGATGCGCTAAAGTATTGACTGAAAGTGCTGAAAGACTCCTTGTATGCGCTAAGATAGTTGATGTATGTGCTAAAAGAAATATTGGATGCACTGTAACAAACCCCGTATGCACTGAAAGAGTTTTTGTATGCGTCAAAACAAAAGTTGTATGCACTAAAATATTTTTCAGATGTGCTAAAAGAACTCACGGTTGCAATAAAATGTCACATCCAACCTATTAAAAAAACTTTTCCAAAAAATTGTTAAAAATAGGGTCTAGCCCCATGGTGGGTACCAATTTATGTGTGTCTAAAATGTGGGAAATTTAGTAAATCAACATAAACACCAATGAGATGTATTACATGAAAGATTTGAATCAAAGAACTACTCTAAATTGTAGTTAAACAAATCTTCAAAAACATTCCATTGTTCTCTAATCTCAAGGATTTATTACACCATTTGGCTCTCATATTTCGTATGTGTATTATGGTTGTTAAAATGACAACTTGAGAGACGAGATGCTATTCAAAATGCAAGAAAACTAAGTTCCTACATGTAACTATGTGATAAATTCCACGATGCTATGATAATGAAGATATTTGACAAATGGATAATGATGTTAGATAATACAATGTTAATGCTATGGTATGAAGCTAGGATGATTTTGCATATGCTCAAATATAAACTATGAATATGATAAACTAAAATGAAACTATAAAACAAAGCATGATATAAAATGCAACTATAAAGAAAAATATGGTTCTAAGTTAACATGATGCTACAATGCAAACATGTTAAAATGCTAAACAATGTTATAAGACTCCAAATGCTCCAATGCTTCAAAAGATATTCCTGCACAATAACTCTAGTCAAATGTGGGATGTAAAATACTATGGCAAAGGGTTGTATTTATAGACTTTTCCAAGCATCTTGTGATGTGGGAACGATCAACAGTCTAGATTCAAACAAGAGGGATGAACGGTAGAGATGGAGAGAATAAAAAAGAATGTTCCCTTGACCAAAGACAACATGCCAAATGGATGGAGGAATAAAGTGTGTGAGAAAAAGACTACATGCTTAAAAATTTGTTGAAGATAATTTTAAATAAAAATTAGAATTATTTAATTTCACGTGACCTTGGTGAGGTGGCATGAAAAGTTGTAGACATGTGTTTGAATTCCAAATTTGGGATTAGTGAGAATTAATTAAATAAAACAAACTTTAGAAATTCATTTATTTAATTAAATTAGAGGAATGTGATTTTAGATTTGGAGAATTTAGAAGATATGAACTATATTATAAATAAATTGAGAATTTATTTATAAGTAGTTGAAATATTAATTAAATAACTAATATTTAATTAATTAAATGGCTTGACTGATTTTAGGTGTATACAAGTTTAACATTGATTATGTGTATCAAAATCCTATCAAGGGTCAAATGGTCATAGATCAACTATTTTAGGCTCCTCTCATAGACACACATCCTTTGGTGCTTGATTTTCTAGATGAGTCCATCTTTATGATCCATGAAGAATTTGTATGTAAATCATAATTTAATGGATCATATACACATTGTAGTTCTAGTGTAGGTATCCTCTTCATCGCCTAATAAGGTGACTTCATCATCAAGGCTTTTAGATTGGAATTCCCATGCACAAATAACATTGTAGGATATGAGGCCTTAATCACTAGTTTGAATATAGTTTTCTAATGGATTATTTCCTAATTATAAGTTTATGGAGACTCACAACTTGTCATCAAATAGGTCAATAATGAATACCAAACTAAGGATGATAAGGTTCACCCTTATAAATTAATGGTTAATAGCCTCAAGAAATATTTTATACACATCTAATTTAAGAAAGTTCCTCACTTGAGAAACAAAGATGTAGATGCCATAGAAACCATTGGATCCTTTTTAGACATGTTGCATGATAGTCATAGATGTCAATTCATTATGGAGAAACTCTTAATGTCAACCCATGACATACCTAATATTGAGATGGTATGGGAGATTTTTGGTCCTTAATTACCTTGGTATTACAACATATACACCTACCTACATGATCAAACTCTTTTTCATAACATAACACATACCTAACAAAAATATTTCATCCAATGAGAATCTCAATATACACTCCTTAGAGATATTCTTTATCATATAGTTTATGATGGTTCCTTATTATGATATTTTAACTCTATGGAATTTAATCTTGTATTACAAGAGGTCCATGATATTTTTGGGGCTTGCACTAGTGGAATGGTCCTAACAAAGAGCTTATATGAATAGATACTATTGTCCCACCATAGAGAATGATGCCTATCAATATGTTAAGAGATGTTTGGCATGTCAGTAGCATGGGCATCACATTCACATGTCATCACAAGTATCACAACCCATCGCATATCCTTTGGTTCTTTTCTCAATGGGGTCTTGATTTATTTGGTAAGATACATCCCTCTTCATCTAATTTCCATAAGTTCATCTTCACCACCACTAAGAAATTTATAAATTAGTTCAAATCCATTTCTCTCACCCTCATTACCAATATCCAAATATCCAAAAGTTTCCTTTATCATATCATCTATAATTATGGTATCACTTCCACCATCATCACAAACAATGGTATACCATTTTTAAAATCAATATTTTTTCAATGTTTGTGAAATTTTTTATATCTAGCACTAATGGTCTACTCCCTACTACCCACAAGGTAATGACCAATCCAAGGAAACTAACAAATTTTTTCTCAAAATACTAAAGAAAATTGTTAATAAAATTGGTTGTGTTTTGCACCTCCACCTAAATCCCAACTTATGGATTTCTAGTAAGTCCATTTGAACACCCATTGGATCCAAATATCACTCCCTTATCTTTGGTGCATAATCAATTTTGAAATCCCATTATTTCATATCTCACTTAAAATTATTATCAATTATGTGGATTATAGGGTTGCCCATTTGCATCAGCTAGAGCTCTTAGATGAGTGGAACCTCAATATCATCAATCATATTTAGACCTATTAGAACCACATTATTAGAAGTTACAACAAGAAGATCAAGCCAAGAAAGTTTTAAATTGGTGACCTTATCTTAAATGATGACCAAAACTACCTTGCAAATAGAAAAAAGAAAGTCAAGTTTGATCCTAATTAGTTGGGTCCCTATGTGATAACAATTAAATATGGATTAGGGGAATATTAGTTGGACACTCTAGAAGGAGAATATTTAGATGAAACACTCAATTGATCACCCACCTCAAGTAGGTCTATTCTTAAATCTATCCAATATCCCACTTGCAAAAATTTTAAAAATCAAAAATAAAAATAAAAATAAAAATTGAATAATCTAGAAAAATAAAATAGTAAAGAGAAATAATCCATCATATGGTGAAAACCTCTTTTTATGGCACCTTGAAAAGTTACCACATGAAAACCTAGAAAACATGTGTCATGTGTTGTGAGATAGTTTCATTATCCTATTTGTCCCCATCTTGCCTTTGTGTTATCCAATTATTGCACCCATTTGTTATCTATCTACCCCACCATCAATTTTCATCCCTATTCCTCATCACTCACTTATCCATATTATTAATTCCCAATTTATCTCTTAATGATTTGGATAACTATCCCATTATTGAGTTTCATGTATAGTTTTGTTGATGCATCTTGTTAACTTACACATGATCATGATAATTAACTCATTTTAAACCAAGACATCACGACATCCCTTATAAATATTGTATCTTGTAAATAGTGTCAACCCCATCTCATTATCTATGTTCATATTTGAATATACATGTCATCAGGTCTCATCCTTCTCTTTTTTGTGTCATCAATAACCCATTATAATCTAGTCCTTCAACAAAATCCCTTAGCCCCTTTGGGTATTGAGTATCTTGATTATCTCTTATCATAGAAATCCTAGTCCTACTCATCCATCATTGGACTTCATAGGATATATATCACTCCTCACATCAACCCACATCTACTGCATCCACAATCCTTATGGAAAAAGGTACTTGATGTTCTTTTTATTTCATTGGTGCTTTTAGATATTTGTTTCTTTTTTTGAGATTCTTACTTTACCTACTCAAGGTCACAACCATCCATCATATCATATTGTGATTTGAATGGTGAAGCTAGGGGAAATTATTTTCTTTTGTGTGTTGTGTTTTTATGGTTTATCCCACATATTTTCTACCAAGGTCCTTTGCGACCTCATGTTACATTGGGGAATTCCTTCTATTTGTGGTTTTCTAGCATTGTTTCCACCAAAGTCCATGCATTTGTGAGTTTTTGGACTAAGCTTATTTCTTGAGTCAGTACTATGCATGTTGTATGAAGTCACCCTATTTCCTAGTACCTTGGTGCATAGTATCCCATGCTATTTATCAAACTAAGCACTCACTGCATGGTAGTTTTAATTTGGAGCTTTCAAATCCCATGATCTATTTATCCTACATATTTCAAATCCAATCATCCTATTTATTTTCATCCCCCCATATATCTAATCCACATGTTTCCCTTGTTCCCCTTAATCATGGATTTTATGTGCATGTATGTCTTATTATATATTCCCATCTTGTGCTATTTTTATCCTTACAAACATTATATTATGGCTTAAAAATTTGCATCCATCCTAATCATCTATAGATAAAAATAATCTATATCCATTTTAAATATCATTTAGATTCATTTAAAGTGCTGATATTTTTTAGTCTAAGCATTTTTTCCATCTCATTTCATCATCACATTATAATTTAGATTTAATATTAGGTGTTTAGATTTGTTAGTCTAAGCATATTTTTCACAATCAATTATTATTTCCATTTCACTAGGTTCATTTTAAATTGATTTTTAGTTAGAAAATTATCTAAAAAGCTCATCATGCATCCATACATCACATCATATATCATGCATATATAAGAATAATCATCAAAACCATATAACCATATAAATCTTGAATCACACATATTAGCAACATATATATGCATATCATATCCATCATACACATCCATATTCTACATCACCGCAATCAATATCATATAAATCATATTCACCATCACATACTATTCACATAAACATCCATGCAAAGAAAATCATCACTCATCCATATATATCAAAAAATAATTAAAATATCCATAATTTCCATCATGTACATGTACATATAATCAAATACATCATATCATCATGCTCCTAAAATATACATCAATATATCATCAAATTCATTGATAAAAAAATTATCAAAATTGTCCCCCTCTAAGTATCCTAGGGATATTGGTGGTGGTGGTAGCCCCATCACTAACCATATCCTTGTTGATGTAGATCTCATAGATCTTGATCATCAACTCCTTGACTAGCTCCTCTCTAATAAGTTGGGTGCCCACTAATCTATTGGGACAAACTTCTCATACAACATCCTATAGTCAGTGGTCTTGCTAGTCACCAATGCCAACTACATCACTATCTCAACGATTCCCCTAGCTACATACTTATCCTACCTCAATATGATGCTCTTCATTATTATTTTCCTTCTCTCTATGTCCCAAGAATCATGAGAAACTTTAAGGCTATCCCTCTCCATTGTCATTACATCCATCTTTGCTTGCATCCTATCCGTGGACTAGTTTTTAATGCATGTACCTAGCTCAAAGTCCATGTCAGCCTCTTCTCCAAACCAACTCTGAACTCCTCTAACCTCTCCATCTACTCCAATGTATGCTAGCACATGTACCTATGGTGCTACATGTACATTATCTTCCTTGGATCCATTATCCCTTCCTACAACTCCTCCCTCATCCACATCCATATTGTCTAAGTGGGAAGAGCTCAAAGATCCTAAGTTGTTACTACTACTTCTAGTTGTCACTTCCTCCTCGACTATCTCCTCTATTACATCTTCTCCCTTGTCCTCTCCTCTCCCTATCCCCTTCCCACTAGCTATGCCTCTAGCCCCCTTTGGATCTTCCTCCTTGGCCTATCACAACTCCTACTTGTGCTCCCTCACAACCTCTCCTTCCTCTCCTTATCTGGATATTAGCTACAACTATCTGGATCCTCCCCACCAGTGTTTCTCCCTTCCTATTTGTAAACCACTCTAGTTGGTGTCTCCCCCATAATTTTTTATATTATGTCATCATGCATATCCCACACTATCTACTATAACCATCACCAATCATCTATTGTTGTCGCTTTGTCCACCTATAGCCTCCACTCTCCAACATCCCTCAATAGTTGCACAAACATATGTGGCCCCAGTGTAATATCATGTTTAATCCCAAACTGTCAAGTCTTCCTATCTAGCCTATACATCTCATGAGGTATGTATATCTCCCTATTAGGTAGCAAGGTGTAAAAATTTGGTGCTCCACCTTTTGATACTCTTTCCACCCCCACTTCACACATTATGGTATCCATATTATATCCCCCTCCTCAATATTGTCCAATTTCCTCCACCAGTGTCCCTTCCCCTTATCTCTCTGTATCACAACCCAACTCCCCAATTGTATGATACTAGCTCCTTTGTATTCCTACCCACCCTATCACTAATGGATCAATATATCATAATGTGCTCCCATGCCTACACTTGTAGTAGTTTTGATACTCCTCCCACTCTTGCAATAAACTACATGCATATCCCTATAAAAGAGGGCTAATATGCATGTTCCCCATGCAAACCTCTACCTATACTCAACCATAACTACATCACACTATGATAATATGAGCATGAAAATCCTCCCACTCTTTTCCAAAGTTGTATATTTCTTAAAAAATATTCCAATTATATTGAAATCCCTGACACTATCTACCCACATCTATCTAGATATAGTTGTCTCCCTACCACCGAAACATCTACTCATCCAACCAATTGTGTTAATAGGACATTCATGGATTAGCTGAAGTTATATTCCTTTCTCCCCTGATGGGAACCTATACTTGATCCTACATAGTTCCTCCAAAGTTGGTACCATCTCCCCAATTAAGAGATGAAATATTCTCATCTCACGCCTCCATCACTCTACTAATGGTATTAGTAAGGCCCTGCATGTATAAATTTTGGGTGTTTGCACCATGTAGTACAATCTAAAGGCCCTCAAAACATCCCAATATATCTCTTGAAATTGGTTTTCCATTTGTAGTACCACTGATCGCCTCTCTTGAGTCACCACCGGTAGTAGTCTCACCTACACATCCTAACCACTTGTTAGCCTTTTTATCACAATCCAAAATTTTCTTCCTATCCTTAGCCTATTTTTCTCTATCCAACCTAGGAAAATTTACTTGTTGATAGAGTTATTTTTCCTTTCTCCCTCTCCTCCACCCTTAGGTGGATTCATCCAAAACTAGAGTGCATTCACTCCTTTCTAGCACATTCTCTTCATTCTTCATGCATTTTCCACTGACATATTCACCACTTTTTCTCTCCTATTTGCCAATTCTTTGGTACATTCACCACTTTATAAATATTTCACCTTTTTTCCTACCCATCCTCTCCATTTTATGCTATTTTTCCTTAAAAACTAAATATTCACCTTTTTATTCCACATTCACCTCATTTCTAGTGCATTCTCCTAAACGATGTCAGATTTCCAAATCACAATCAATGAGTTTTCCACATGTTTTTTCCTCCTATAATTTATTGCAATTGAATCTACATAAACCCAAGTTTTAAATCACATACTTGAGGTCATGTATTTACTCTCCACTTTTGTTCCCTCACTCGTTTTTCTCAGTGCTCCACATTAGGTACATTTTCTATTGTTACTTCACTCCTCTTTTACTCCCCCCCCCCAAATCACTAGTCACTAGGGCTAAATTGATAAGTAACTCACCCCTAATTACTAATGATTCACCCTCCCTAATCATGTTTCCTACTCTCATTCCTTTCTCTTAGCTTTTTTTTCCATTATTTTCCTCTTTACATCCTCTATTTTTGTTCTCTATCTATTTTTCCCATTGTTTTATCCTTTTGAGAGGCCACCTAGGCCCCTTGTTCCTACCTACCCTCTCAAGGGTGCATCACCATCCCATCTATATTTCTTCTATCCCCTCCATACCAAGGCATCATCTTCATCTCATTTTCTTTGTGTGGGCTATTTTTATTTTTGAAATAACATTATTCTAACAATATTTCAGAGAGGGGAAACTATAGAAACCTAAAATTGATCATTATATATGATCAATTTTACCTTAATTCATCTTATTCCTAATCCTCTTGGTTAAGTAAATAATGTTTCATTACATAATTAATATTCCCTATCTCCATTGTCATCCTAATCTATTTTGTACTATTTTCCTAAGTCTTAGCCTAAGGTAAATAATTAATTTAATTATTTATCTACACCTATCCTTACCCCTCCCTGGCTTCCAAAAAATTAAATAAATAATTATATTTATTTAATTTTTTTCTTCACATGTCACATACTCTATCACTTTTTATTAACCCCTAATCCACTCACTAATCTTGTGCACACTCTTAGTACTTGACTAAGGGGATTCAACTCATTTTCATTTAGTCATCACCCACTTTTGTTCTCCCTTCATAAATCCTTCCCCTTTTGGAAAAGAACTCATGTCCTTGGACACATGGGTTTTTCTTCTAAAAGTGCTTAAGTAAATTAGAAATTCCTTTATTCCCCCATCTTGTCCCCTTGGACAAGAATTGCCATTATGGAAAATATTTCAAAGGTACCATCCAAGTACCATTTCCCCTCTCATTCATTGTTCTTGTAACACTTGGCACAACTCCACGAGTTGAGAGATCACACTCAACCTCCACCATTAATCCCCATCTTCCAATCTCTCGTTATTCCTATCCATCCTGAAATCTATATATCATTCTAACAGTTACCCATTTTTGTCACTCACCTTTGCAAGAAAGTGTCATTATGCTACCAAAATTTTGAATGAGCACACATTGAACTAATTGCATGGGAAAATCTACACAACATGGAGTCTAGCATAGTATATATTTTCATTGAGTTCTATGTTTATTTTGATTTCATTTGCCTAATCCAAGTGTTTACATGTTATTTTTTTCATTCAATTTTAATTTCTATTATTGTTCACTTGAGCATATTTTCTTGTACACATGGTGGTTGGAATGAAAAAGAAAAAAATTATATAGTTAAATAAAATAGAATATTAAAGAATGCAATCCTAAACCTCTTATAATATAACATAGGACTTGAATGTGAATTTATTAGAGTGCAAATATAATCCCTACAAAATTAATTCTACCAGGTGCAAAAGAAATGGGAAAGAATAATAATATAGATGAAATAACTACAAGAGGTGTTTAGCTCATAGTTGGTACATTTGATGGGTCTTCTAGTAGATGTGTAGCTATAGATGATAACTTCCTTTAAAATTATAGACTCCGTCATTATAGGTGAATAAATGATAACTAAAATTAGTGGACATATCTAACTACAATGGTACACTATTCTCCAATGGGACATCACATACTCACCTTATGGTGATCTACAAGAACATTCTACCATAATAAAGATATTTTTGGTAGATTCTGTTATCATCTATGGTATATAATACAAGTGATTATTTTGATGACTATAGGATAGAACCAACATGTCTTAAAGACAAGACATGGGTTTAGCTAGGATATGATATTGGAAAGAGAAAGCCACACCATTCTCATTAGGATAAAAACTTGAAAGGGAACCCTAATGGATTCCAATAGTGAAAAACTATAAGGGTGACAAATATTGAAACTCAAAAAATACCCCAAGTAGGTTTTAGGTAGATAAATTCACTACAACAAATGTGGCACATAAAACTAACTTATATCAAGACTAGAGAGACACACAAAGGAAGAGGGACATGTACCTAAGTGTAAAGTTGTACATAGGTGTGCCACATGTATAGAACATAGATAAGAGACACATAAAAGAAGAGACATAAGATAATATGTAAGGAAATATAAGAGATAACATAGATGGAATCAATGTGAATGAGAGATATGATATCATTTAGAGAATACTAAATACAAAAGGGAAGTATTGAGAGACTAATGTTTGTACATAAAAAATTAATCTAATCAATATATAATGGTTTAGACTATATTTTATATCATTATGATGAGTATATAAATATATATGCATGTATGTATGTATAAATTTTACTGTATTTGGTCTATATTCCACCACACTAATATATAATCCACACCATAAATTATAACCTTCTTCTAACCCATTGACACCAAGGTATAAATATAACTTTAATGAGCATACTCTTAGACCTTTGGTTAGTACTCCCTCTTTTTATAATAGCTATTATTGAGATAGGTTCATCTCCCCCTCTATTTTATTCACTATCCATATTTGAGGACATTCCTTCATCACCTATTTGTTCATAATAGTTTAGTGTTGCTTTATTAGTGGCTTCTAGTGATTATTGATAACAACATCATCTTCATATTAATCTTCTATATATAGTTCATTCAAATGAATATTTAATGAACATTTCAAGTTTATTTTGTGGGTTCTATATTGCAAATTTAGAGGACATGACCATTAAGGACATTCATATCCTTTTTGATGAAAACTCTCATGAATTTGTATCATCTTCTTAAATTGTCATGAGAGAAACTTTAGACTCTCTTATTATTTGCAAAATTTAGAGTTGTCATCTCCATCTTTGGATCTAATTCTACTTCCATTTCCACAAGGTTATAGATTGTCACTTTAATCAATTAGTCTTGGGACTCTTAATTTGATTGTGGCACCTTTGGGAACCAACATGGGGTCCATTAAGTAGATTTTAGAGACATTGTACATTTTCCTTTTTCTTCTCTCATATATTCATATCCAAAATAGGGACGCATCTTGCATACACCTTTCAATTTATTTCTTTCTAAGGGAAGTAACATTATTCAGTTTCTTGGACCATCTTTAGTGTCCCTTGTCAAGAATCTACCATCATCATAGGAGATTATACATTATGTTACTACAAATGGTTTTTTTTTACCTATCCAAATTTTTGTTAGGAACATTTCACAAATTAGTTTAGTACATTTTACTTGGGGAATTTATTTTTTGTGTCTCAAGTCATAAGGTTAAGAAACATGTCATAATCTTATATTTTCCTATATCTCCCCTTTTCTATATAAACAATGGTTTGTCTCATTGTAGATAATATATCACCTTGTATGTATTTTTTAAATATTCTTTGACAATATAGTATTTACATTTATTCTCTCTTATGTGAAAGTTTTATCCTGGTTGCAAGTGATCCTTGGCTCTTATCAAGTTCACTATCAACATTTACACTTCCCTAATCTTAAGATTCATTTTTATTAACAAATTATAATTAAACTATATTAAAAAAATTGTTAATTTACATTCTTCTCTTTTATGGCCACTTTTCTATGGAAGATAATTTTGTGTATACTTTAATGAAAAAAAGATTATTTTTTATATACTTCAATGATAAATTTTATATAATTTTATTATGTTCTCCTTTAAATTATTTTTTTATGAAAAATTTATTCTTATGTTGACTTTCCAAGTGAACTTGTTTTCACAACAAAAATATTTATGGTAGTTTTTACATTATTTTGTGTTGTATTTTAATAGATAAATAATGTAGAATATATACTCTATTTTATTGATTGGTAGTGTCATCTAGACACAATTTTACATGTAGTTACATACAAAAAGTCAAAAGTTAATTTTTCATATTTAGACACTCACCTTTTGATTCCATTTTATAATTTTTAATCCCTTTTCACATTCAAATGGTTAGAAAGGGGAAACTATTATTTAAGAATATACATCATACATAGGAAGAAGGTAGTAATACAACAAAACATGAAACATCTTAAGTAACTATTAGCAAAATACATAGTAAAGATAAATTTGTACTTTCATAGTTACACACATTGCTTCTAATATTGCACATTTCCCAAGGCTTCCATTATCCAATTATTGTCGTTGAGATAGTAATTTTATTCTCAACCCAAGACAAATTTTGTTGCATGTAAAAGACTATATAGTTAAAGAGGACACGACTATCATCATAAATACCACATTTGCAATAGAAAGATGCTACCATACCAAATTAGATAGGAAAATGTGCAAATTTATCCCCACTAACGCATAGATAAAAAGTTGAAGAAATAGAAACAAAAAAAACTTCACATTATGACCTTACGTGATTTTATCAAGATGTCAAAAAAATCAATTTTTGAACATGTGACAAATACGTGCATGATCCCACCTCCACTTGATGCATGACGTGACGTGATGTCCCAAATCAGTGTCATGATGGCGACCATTGGACTAGCAATTTATTAAATGCAGTTGAATGCATGCAAAGAATCCGTCTGTTCAAATTTATTCTAAATGTTAAGCATCCCACTGGATAACGTGTCAGTGCTTTTCTTCTACAGTTTGGTTCTCCTTTTGAATAGTCTTTTCACAGATCGTTGTGATATTCTGCTGGCCACCTGAAGTAGGTAGATAATATAGTAATATGTATAGAATCGAATAACGTAAATAAAATATATGAATATAGTTCTTTGGAGATTAGTATGTTTTATCTGCGAATATTGTAACTTTATTCAGCACATACAAAAGTAACATTCCAGAACTTCCAAAGAACTTTTCTTAGATGCAAAGTACGCATGCTTAGCATTCTAGATCTTCCAAAACAGGTATAGCTTCTTTTAAATCCTGGAAAGCTGGTGAATTTTGGTAATCTTTTATTTAAGATGTGAAAATTGAAATGTATAATTAGAGGGCATGAATTTTATTCTAGGATATTTCATGTCATTTAGTTTCACTAGTACGATTCTATTGTAGGTGATGTAACTTTGTCTAATATACAAATTTAGTATTAGCAATTTCACCTTAGCGTACAATGGGTACGCCGAAGAAATGTGGAAAGTCAAATAAGGTAAATTTTGATCTATTTTTTGTAATATATAAAATTGTTTTAATCATTTTATGTAATTATTAATTTTATTTTAAAATATAATATATAATAATAGGTATAATTAAATTATTTATAATTTATTATTAAAAATATAATCCACACTTCATATAATAATTAAAAAAATCAAATTTAAAAATTATTAATAATATAAATAAAATCAATTTAAAAAATTATTAATGATTTAAATAAAATCAATATAAGGAACGATGGCGCACACCGGTCTGCTGCGTGAGGACGCTGCCTACATGAGGGTCGCGCCCTCTCTGCATGTCTGATCGGTCCTTGGGCGAGGTTGCATTTTCCTGGTGGGGTGTGGTATTGGCTGTGGGGGGTTTGTTTTATCTGTTGGGTGTTTTTTCTTCAGGTGCGGGGGTTGTTGGGAAAATTTATGGGTTGGTGTTTGCTGCGGATATTCTCTTTTCTGGCCGCCGGTGTTGGGTGGGGCTGGGCTTTCTTTGTGCCAGGCCTAAGACTTGGTTAAGCTCAGTGGTTGTCGATCTCAATCCGCTTTGGCTGGAATTTGCAGATCGGCTTTGCATGGCTCAAGGGGAGGCTTCGGGGGTTAAACCCTCAACGGATTTTTGTGCGGCAGTTGGTATTTCATCGCCAAATCGTTCTCCGAAGGTTTTTAATAATAGTTTGTTCTCAGATGGCCCAAGTAATGAGGGATTTGTTCATATTGGTGGTTCTCGTATTCCGAAAACAAATGGGTGCCTTGAACACTCCAAGGAAAGGTCGATGTTGATTATTCAACCAGAATCAATTGCGGAAGACATCGAGTATTTTTCAAAACATGCTTTGCTATGCAAATTTTTGGGAATGAGGGTTTCACTCCAATTCCTAGAAGCATGGGCTCATTGTTCTTGGTCCCTGGAGGGTGAGATGGACATAATGTTATTAGCTAACAACTACTTTATGGTGACATTTAATTGCATGGCGGATCGCATTAGAGTTTTTGAAGGTAGGTCTTATTTCCACAACCAAGTTGGTCTATTCATTAAGCCATGGCATGTGGGTTTTGACCCCTCGGAGGAGCTTCTGAATCGGGTGCCGATTTGGGTTCGGCTCCCTAGATTCCCAGTGGAATTTTGGCGCAATGACATTTTGCATCGAGTAGCTTCATTGTTGGGTAAACCTGTTGGTCCTTCTCAACAAACTTAGGACAGAAAGGTAATGACTTTTGCTCGTATTTGTGTTGAAATGGATTTAAATAACCCTATCCAGAACTCTTTGGAAATACGTGAGGGTTCATGCTCTTGGGTGTAGCAGCTGGACTACGAGACTTTTCCTTTTCGTTGTCGTCTTTGTCAGGAATATGGGCATTTGTAGAGAAGATGCCCGAAGTGTAAATCTCCCAGAAATCCGGCAACTCAACCTCCTCGCAACCCTTCAAAGGTTGACAAGGGTAAGGAGCCTGTGCTGGCCAAGTCCCATAATAGGAACCGTGGCCAAAAGAGGACAATTAAGGATCGCCAGGATGGAGATTCTTGTAATAGATTTGAGGTGCTTGATGATCTTGGTCATCAAGAGGTAGATCTGGGCTTGCTGCTTTTGAATCCGAGTGGTCCAGAAGGGGTTCAGGAAGGCATTTTCCCAGAGTATATCCAATCTTCCCAAGAAATTGGGGTTGCTCTACCGGAACCGGACCTGAGTGTGGTGGTGCTTGGGAGGGCTGAGCCTTCAGTGGGGTTGTCGTTGAGGGACAAGGGGCCCTCTAGCCCAGTGGAGAAAGCGGGGGCAGGTTTGGTGAAAGGGAATAAGGCTTCTCCCTCTCTGGGAATTCTTCAGAAGGATCTAAAGAAAGGGGTGATGGAGAAGACTTCTAAAGCGGGAAGAAAGAAGGATTTGGAGAAATTAAAGTTGATGGGGGAGTCTCTGGTGGAGGTTGGGTCTGTAAAGACCCTAGATTCACATTTCTCTAACCCTCTAAAATGATTGTCCTCTCTTGGAATGTAAGGGGCCTGAATAGTGGCCCTTGACAAAAAGTTGTTCGTGATTTGTTGCATTCTCACTCTCCTAATGTCCTTTTTCTTCAAGAAACTAAGTTATCTGTTGAAGGTATGTTGGGCGTGATGCCTAAGCTATGGTTGCAGGGAAACTGTCAATGTATTGGGGCTCATGGTAATGCGGGTGGGGTGGCTTGCCTATGGAATCCGTTGAAGATTCATCCTCTTTGGTGGGTGTCCTCCAAGTCCTCCATCTCTATGGTTGTTACAAGTCTAGAGTTGGGGGAATCTATTCTTCTCTCTAATATCTACGCGCTCACTGATTTTCCTGGTAAGAAGGTTTTGTGGTCTCATATTAGTTATGTTCGGAACCTAGCTCGTTTGTTCCCCTGGATTGTGGCGGGGGATTTCAATGCTATTATTGATATAGATGAAAAGATGGGTGGTGTTGCAAGATTGGAACCCTCAGCTTTCCTTTTTCATGATAACATCTCTGCTTTGAACCTGGTTGACATTAAACCCAGCAATGGGAAGTTTACTTGGAACAATAGGAGAGTGGGGGAGAGTGGTATTGTTGAGAGGCTTAATCATTTTTTGGCGTCCTTTTTCTGGGTTGGCAGAGGGTTATCTTCTAGCTCTGAGATTTTGGACTGGAGGGGATCGGATCACTAGCCTATCAAGTTTTTTGCCTCCTCTGCTCGGGTGTCTCAGTCCCCTTCTTTTAAGTTCTAGCTCATGTGGTTAAGAGATCCTTCTTTGGAGGTGCTTATGGTTGATTGGTGGAGAAGGGGAAGACCTACTTTTGGCACTGCCATGTACTCCTTTTCTAAGTGGCTGCAATTTGTAAAATATCAACTTAAAAGGTGGAATAGGCAGCATTTTGGCAACATTTTTCATGCTAAGGTTGATGCTCAAGTGGTCTTGGATGTCATCACTCAGGAAATAAGGGAGTGTGGTCTTTCTGAGGATTTACTTAGGGAGGAAGCCTAGGCCTGAAGAGCTTTGGAGGAGTGTGAGCTGAGCGAGGAAATTTTTTGGAAGCAAAAGGCTAGGGTTGAGTGGTTACAGGAGGGGGAAAAAAACACTGCCTTTTTCTTCAACTCGGTCAAGGCTAGGAGACATGGTAACTCTATGCCTGTTCTGGTAAATGACCGGGGTGAGCATCTATCTTGCCCGCAGGATATTTCAAGAGAAGCTTCAGAGTTCTATGCTTCTCTATTTCATGAGGATTCTCAGGTTGTTACGGAGGATGAAAACCAAGTGTTGGCTTGTATTCCCTCTTTGGTCACTAGAGAGATGAATGAGCATCTCTTGTGAGATATCTCACTAGAGGAATTAGAGGGTATTGTTTTTTAGATGAAGAAAGGAAAAGCCCCTGGCCCTGATGGGTTTCCTATTGAATTTTATCAATAATTTTGGGACATTGCTAAGTTGGACTTGCTGGAGGTGGTGCGGGAGTCTCAGAAAAACAAGCAGATGCTTCGAGCTTTAAACTCTACCTTCCTAGCCCTCATTCCCAAACGTGAGGGGGCGGATCGTTTGAGTCAATTTCGTCCCATTTCTCTCTGTAATGTTGTGTATAAAATTATTTCCAAGCTAATTGCTGAAAGGCTGAAGAGGTGGCTCAATGGGCTCATCTCTGAGGAACAAACTGGTTTTGTGGAGGACCGCCAAATTTTGGATGGGGTGGTCATTGCTACGGAGACCATTCACTCAATGGCTTCCTCAAAAGAAAAGGCTATGTTCATCAAGCTTGACATGGCGAAGGCTTATGATCGAGTGAGGTGGTCCTTTTTGCAGAAAAATCTTTGTGCTTTTGGATTTGTGGAGGAATGGCTCCAGTGGGTGATGAGTTGTGTTACATCCACCTCATTCTTGGTGTTGATTAATGGGGAACCTACCGCTCTTTTTAGTGCTTCCAGGGGTCTTCGTCAAGGGGATCCTATCTCTCCTTACTTATTTATTCTGTTCGCAGATGGTTTGGGTAGACTTGTGAAATGCTATGTGGAACTGGGTTTGATTCAGGGTTGGAATTGGGGAAATGACTTACCTCCTTAGTCTCACCTGCAATTTGTGGATGATACGTCTCTGATGGGTTTGGCCAAGATCATGGAAGCTTCGAATCTGCGCAAGACCTTGGATATCTATCTTGTTGCTGCTGGTCAAAGGATTAATGAAGACAAATCCTCCATTTTCTTCTTTAATACTCCATGGCCTATTTAGCAAAGAATTTCTCATATTTTGAGGTTCCAGATTGGTTCTCTCCCGCTAACCTATCTGGGTATTCCTATTTCTGTCGGCAGACTCCCTAGAGATTCTTGGCAGAATATCTTGGACAAGTTTCGTGCGAAAGTTAGTCATTGGACTCATCATTGGTTGTCTTTCGCTGGGCGGGTTCTGCTACTTAAGTCTGTGGTGCAAGATCTTCCTATTTATAGGTGCATGATACAGGTTGCTCCTGTTGGGTTTGTGAAGGATATGGACTCCCTGGCCAAACAATTCTTATGGGTGGGTAGCTTGTCCTCATCTAAATGGAGCCTGATTAAGTGGGATGTTATTTGTAGCCCAGTGCAGGTGGGGGGTCTTGGTTTGCGGAAGGAAGCTTGGTCTGGATTGGCGTTGGCTGCAAAGCTTTATTGGAGGTGGTGTGTGGAACAAGACCATAGCTGGGCTAGGATCTTAACCCACGAGTATCTTCCGAGAATTTGCAAGGAGGAGCTTCCCAAATTTCCTTTGGATGGGAAAGGTTCGGTGATTTGGGGAATGCTTAAGAAAGGTGTCGCACTAATCAAGGAGGGCCTATTCTAGATTTGTAATAAGGGGGTTGAGGCTATGTTTTGGTTTGATTCTTGGGATGGTCACACACCTATTCTTCGTCAGTACCCTAATTTGGTGACTCTGTCTCAGCGCTTCTTGGAGGTCGGCTGGTCTAGAGTGAGTGATTTTAAGAATTTTGATCCTGGTGGACAGGTGGAGGTGGTTAGGTGGAAGGACCCTAGTGATTGGCATGTTCTCGGGATGGAGGAGGATAGTATTGTGCTTCAGAAGATCTTGACTGGCAGGCATTGCAATTCCCTAAGGGATAAGGATATTCTAGCTTGGAGCCCAAACCCCAAGGGTGTTTTTACTGTGGCTAGTGGTTATCAGGCATTGTTGTCTAGTAAGTATGGGGGGATGGAGGTCCCTTGGTGGAAACATGTGTGGAATAAGTTCTCATGGGCCAAGTGTAATTGTTTTGTTTGGACTCTTGCTTGGAATAGATGTTTGACTTGGGAGAATCTTCGTAAGCGGGGATTCCAGGGTCCCTCTATGTGTGTGTTGTGTGGGTGTTGTGAGGAGGATTCTCCCATTTATTTTTCCGATGTTCTTATTCTATGCGGCTTTGGAATTGGTGGTGGGGTGTTTGGAAACATCCTTGTGTTCATGCGTCTTCTCTTGAGGAGTTTTGGAGTAAACTGGGTAGGCATCCCTCCCAGGCCTCATTTCTCCAAAATTTGTGGAGCATTGGTCCTACTTTCATCCTTTGGAAAATTTGGTTGGAAAGGACTCATAGGATTTTTTGTGGTGAAAAGATGTTGCCTCAACAGGTTTGGCATAGAATTATTGGTATGATCCAGGAGACAGTGGAAGCTAAATGTGAAGTGGCTCTTCCATTGGAAAAAAGTGATGATGAGATTGTGACTAGATTGGAGGTGCAGGGGTTGACTCTTGTATCTTCCTGTGCTTGAAGAGGTAGGAGAGTGAAGAAGAAGATTCAAATGGTTGGAAGATGGTTGCCTCCTCCGACGGAATTTCTGAAAATTAATACTGATGGTTCCTCTAGAGGCAACCCTGGGCTTGCTGGTATTGGGGGAATTGGTAGAGACTGCTCGGGTTCAGTCATTTTTATTTTCTCCATCCATAAGGGGTGGAATTCTAACAACCTCATGGAAGGGCTGGCTATTCTCTGAGCTATTAGGTGTGCTTGTACCTTGGGATGGCGTAAGGTTATCTGTGAATCAGATTCCCAAATTATTGTTAATTTGTTGCTTGAGAAAAGGGTGGTTGGTGTTGATTGGCAGATTGTGATGGTGGTTAGACAAATTTTGCAAAGGTGCTCTGCTTTGGAAGTGATTTCTTTTGTCCACATTCTGTGGGAGTGGAATAGGGTGGCTAACTATTTTTCCAAGTGGGCATCTGAACACGAGGAGGATTGGAGGATTGAGGAGTGGAGACAGTTATCTCCTGAGTATGCTCTTGAGCTGGAGAGGGTCATTGCCGATGATTTGGAAAGATAAGTTGTTGATGGTTGGTTGGGTGGTGGTTGTGCTGGTGCTTGAGGTTTTGGATTTTTCCTTGAGGGAGCTCACGTGCTTCCCCTTTCTTTTGTACTGTTGATCTTTTGATTTCAATAAAGTTTTTACCCCTTTTATTAAAAAAATAAAATCAATATAAAAAAATAAAAAAAAAGTTAATTTAAATTATTTAAAAACTTATTAATAATAAATAAAATCAATATAAAAAAGTAAAAATAAATTTAATTTAATTTTAACATAACCATTACATCTTATAGAAATACTAATTTTTGAAAGTTCATTTTCCTGAATACCTACAATACTATTGTAATACCATCCTCCAACGATTACATTTGATTTATAAGTGAAAGAATGTCATCGGCTTCCCCATAAGGAAGAATATAATATCTTTTTTAGTATATTAATTTTTTTTTGGGCACTACAAATATAACCGCATGTCACTTTTTCCCACGATAATAGAAGAACAAAGAGTTATCTAATTATGCCACCCGCTCCTTGGAATGAGGCCATTATACAGTTACCAAAAATACTTATAAAATTGTACCCTATATTGAAAAGAGATATCTATTTTTATACTGAGGTACCTTGTTGTCGTGCCGCAGTACTTGCGGATGCTACAGCACAGGCGACGAGTAGTACCTACGCGAATTCCATAGAAATATATTCATGCATAGTGGCCCTTGATGTTTGAAATTATACTTTATTATATCTATGATGTATATGCAAAAAGATACCATATGAGTGAAAGCAATCAACGTTGAAATTTTTTAATGGTCGGATCATAACAATCATTCGATCAAACTTTTTAGCTTTGTATTGTTAAAATAGGATATGCCTTGGTGTAAATTAAAAGTATTATCGAGAGTATTTTAACTTATTTTACTTATTGGTATAATTTTTTATTAGGTAAGCAACATTTTCAGGGTGTTGTACCCTTCACATAGAGCCACAAGGGCCAATAGAGTTCAAGACCAAAAAAACATCAAAAACACCAAGTCAAAAAACAGACACAATGGACAAACAATGGACCAGCAGTAGATTAACTGGCATCTTCCTAGTTCTTAGACATGAGATGAACAACATCATCTCCGACCCATTCTTGACAATATTTAGTCTTTTTCATTCTCATCTCATCCATCATTACCACTGATAGGGTACTAGTGACACAGTGAACTAGCTTAACCGTGAAGCAGGTCAAACCATAATTTTTTTGTCTAGTTTATCCAATCTTTCCTTCAACACACAGAGCTCCTCCCCACCAATCGTAGTGTTGTCGGGATCAATCTACTCAACATCAGGCGGTTCTAAGATTGAGGAAGGCCAAAACCTCCTTTAGACTTTCCCTTATAGAATGGAGGTTTGGGTCCTCTAGCATGCTCTCACTCCTGCCTCTAACTCCTCTTCAACCACCTTGCTGTCTTTTCTGTCGATAACTCCTCTTTCGTATCGGATCTTTAACTGCGCACCACCTCAGCTTCTTGATAGCCTACGGGCATCGAATGATGGAATCACAACCAATAACCACCATCTCCACAACCATAGTTTCCCCCACAAAGTCCTTTCTCACCACATTTTTTCCTTTGCTCGAAGGCTCCTTCAAGCTCTTACCTTCCTCCTTGCCTTTCTTTTTTAGGGCAGGCTTGTTGGTAGTCTTGGTGGGGGTTGCTTTGAGTTCACAAAGACTATCCGCCACACTAGTCTAGGCTGCTCCCTTGTTCCCTTTAATATTTTTAGCAGTGGGTTTGGATTTATGCGTTTCAACATGAGCCATGTGGTTTTTCCTAATAGGGCCTTTAGATTCAGCCAGAGATAAATTGGTAACAGTGGGGGGATCAATTTCTTCAATGTGGATAGTTGATATGGGTTTTGGTGGACATAAAGCAAGATGGAAGTGGTAGAGCCTCAAAATGAGGCTCTAGTGGAGCGGCAGGGGAGTAGGGTCATTAGGATTATGATTAGCAACCTCAACAAATTTTTCAACCGAACTTTCTAATTCCATAAGTAGGAAAAGATGAAAGCTTAACAAAACTTTATGCCTGAGGTGATTCAATAGAGGGAAATGGTAGAAGTAATAGGTTTTATACCTACCTTCCAGTGTCACATACTTCATCAAGGCAAGGAACACCTGGTTCCATGGCTGAGGGAGAGCCTCCCGGTCAAAACCCGACTGGTTGTGCACTGATGCTTCATTCCCCACAAAAAACTTGTTCATACTTTCATTATCCTAGGTTTTAGTGTGCTTTAGATGCTTCATACCAGTACACTGGAGACCCGTCACCTGTGTTATCACTTCCTCACCCATAGTAAAGGAAATGCCACCCATAGTCACATGGCAATCTTTCCATGAGTTAACAAACTAAGCAGACATAAATTAGGGTCATGGCCCACAAGTCTCTCCATTAGAGGAGCAAGACCACCTTCGACACAAATGTGCCAAACCAGCGAATCTTTACAAAATTCACTACAGTTATCCGACTGTGTCTACACCCTATCACCTCCCATAATGTCACTCTGCACATAGGATAACTAGGAACCCTAAGAAAATAAAAGGTTAGAGATAATAGAAAGGTGAAAAATCACCAGCACATTAAGGATTTTAAGCTAGAAACGATAGTCTTTGATAATCAAGGCTAAGGACGGGTCACACGCATGAGTAAGTAATTTCCAAAAATAAATCTTAGCGGAATCATAAATGAGGATCTTCGCATACAATCAACTAAGTAGGACATGAAAGGAAAGGAAGGTTTTCCTTGGACCACGTAGAAGATGCACAGAAACCTAGGCAAGATGGCCACAAGGCCAGAATTAGAAACACCTAAAGGGTTAACTTTCAGGGGTAGGCCAAATTTAGTTATACCAAAAAGGATAGCTATAAGACACATAACCAAAATAACGGACAATAAAGGACCAATAAGGAGCCTTATCTCATAATTATTAGTCACATCAAAATCAAAATCAAAGAACTTGGAAATATGATAGCTTAACAAGATCCCCAAAAGGAGATTACGTAAGGTACGGTCCAACTTAGTTTTAATCATCAAGTACTTGTCACAACATTTCATGATTTCCCTTTTCTTGTCACAACATTTCATGATTTCCCTTTTCAAAACATGCTCCATCCCATAATTTGAATTATGCCACTTGTTATCCATCTCATCAGTAAAATTTGTCCACATAGCCCAATAGACAAGCATGTGGACCCCCCAGAAAATCCAACTAGGTGCATGTTTAGTTATCATCATGGGTCAAGTAAGGGCTTTGTTCCTTCAATATTAAACCCTAAATGTCAGGAGGTAGGTTCCCTAAAGCACGCCAGCATTTGGACAATTTTCATTGTGTGCCAAAATTGGCCAAGGCATCAGCCACTTGGCTCCCCTCCCGGTAAATATGGTTGGCAACTTTTAATTTTAACTTTGACACAAAGAGTCTAATGTCGAGAAGAATGTATTTAGTACTCTGCCCCAACAATCTGTCAAAGTTAACAACATCAATAATAGACTTAGAGTCTCCTTCAATATGCAGGTTCTCAATCCCCATGGAGACAGCCAACTATAAGCCCTTCAACAGTGCTCTAGCTTCCGCAATCATAGAAGAATGAACACTAATCCCCCCAGAATAACCAGTTGGAAAAATTTCCTTTGTAATCCCTGATCACACCTCCTATACTTGCTCTACCTAGGTTGCCCTTAGCAGCCCCATCAAAATTTAGTTTATACCAACCCCTGTCAGGGGGTTTCCAAATAGTGGCACTCTGAGCTAGGGACCTAGAGTTGTCATAAGAGTTGGCATCCAGGTTCTGGTGCCAAGCTTTGGCCATGGTTATTTCCACCTCAATCATACCTTTGTTTGGGGTTTTCTTTTTGAAAAGTGAGATATTTTCGGCAATGAGCCGAGACCCAATACCAAACACCTCTTTTGAATTCATCTCAATGTTCCTGAAGATCCTATTGTTCGTCTCTTTCCATAAACACTAGCATATAATTGAAGGGACTTGGTTCCAAATTTCACTAGGTAAAGGGTGGGTAAAGGGTCCAGACAAACTCAAAATAAAGGATGTGATGTCCTTACACATAATCCATTGAATCCCCAATCTTCCTAAAGCCATCTCCCACACCTCCACAGTAAATAGGCAGTGTAATAGCAGGTGATCCACTGATTCTTCATTGCATTTACATAAAAAGCATCTGTTGGGGATCTAGAATCCCCTTTTTCTCAAATTGTCCCAAGTAAGAATCTTGTTATGGCAGGCAGTCTACCAAAAAAAGTTAACTTTCAAGATCATGTGACGATTCCAGACCTTCTTCCATAGATCAATTACAATACCCTAGTCCATCAGTGGATTGTAAGCCAATTTAACTCAAAGATCACCTTGATAGTCATGAATCTAGAAGAATTCATCCCCCTGCAAGAAGTAGGAAACCTGGTGAGGGAGAGCAATTCCTGCAGGGTCTTGGCAAGGAGACACAGATTAGGGGAAAAGGGGAAACATAGGCCTAAGTCATTCCATTTTCTAACACCCAGAGGCCCAAGGAGGTAATCACTAATATAAATACCAAACAATTGTTGAGCCAATCCCATAAGATTCTTGAATTCATAATTTTCAAAGGGAGTGTAAAGTAACCAAGTGTACTCCCAGAATCCAATTTTATTACCATTACCAATCTTCCATTTGATCCCATTTCTCATAAGATCCTTCAGACTGCATATACACCCCCAAACCAAGGACCCCAAAGGGTGAGCCTCTGATAGACAGTCAATCAAAGGTCGGTTCTGAAGGTACTTAGCATTCATGATCTTACACCAATCCTTCCTATCCCTCAGATGGTCCCAACCCACTTTGGCCATTAGAGCTTTATTGGTATTAGAAATAGTCCTAATCCCAAGCCCACCACAACTTTTAAGTTGGAAAACCTTGTCCCATTTAACCACAGCAAATTTCTTTTTTTCCTCGATCCCTAACAAGAGGAAAGACCTTTGGATTTTCTCAAATTTCTCAGCAATATATCTAGGCATCTTAAAAATGGATAGAAAATAGACAGGGATACCTTGAAGAATTGCAGATAGAAGCTATAATTTACTAGCATGGCTAAGTAAGGAGCCTTTCCACCCAACCAACTTTCTTTGGATCCATTCCAGTATAGAATTCCAAAAATCAGGAGTAACTTCCTTGATAGTAAGGGATAACCCAAGATAAATCGAAGGAAGAGAACAACTCAAACAACCCAGAAAAACAATCACCCAAGTTTGCAAGTTAGGAGTGTTGTTAAAGAAGTAAATCATGCTTTTATTGTAGTTAATGCATTGCCCAGAACAAGCAGCATAGTTGTTGAGACAATTTTTTCATTTCTTGGCTTCAATCATAGAGGCTTTCCCAAAGAGAAAGGTATCATCTACACATTTTTGGATCACAGTCGACTCTAGGGAAGAAGCAGTCTTAATCCCCTTTATGGACCCTTCTGACAACATATTAGAGAAATTCCTGCTTAGGACATCTAAAACCATTATAAACAAATAGGGTGAAAGGGGGTTTCCTTGTCTGATACCTCTTCCAGCAAGAAAAGACCCAAAGGGAGACCCATTTACCAAAACATAATACTTAACCGTAGTAATACATTCCATTGTTAGATTGATCACCAAGTGGTTAAACCCAAACTTAGCAAGGACTTTAGGGAAAAAATTCTAGATCACCTTATCATAGGCCTTAGAGATGTCTAGCTTAAGGGTCATACTAGCATAATTGCATCTATCCATGGAGTGGAGTAATTCATGTGTGGTTATGATAGCATCAAGGATATGCCGACCAGGCACAAACCCTTTTTGAGTTGGGATGATAATTTTATTAAGGAGCGGTTTGATGTAGTTAACCACAATTTTAGAGATGATTTTATAAAAAGTATTGCAAAAACTGATGGGGCGAATGTCAACCATATGTTGAGGATTAGGAACCTTGGGAATTAAAGCTATGAAGGTGTGATTTAGTTGCTTAAGAATATTACCAGATTTGAAGAAATCACGAGCAACTATGACAAGGTCCTCACCAACAATCTCCTAGAAGATCTGAAAGAAGGCTAGAGGGAAACCATCAGGGCCTGGAGCTTTGAAGGCCCCCATGCTAAAAGTGGCCAACTTTACCTCCTCATGCATGATAGCACTGAGGATCCCCAGATTATCACTCTGAGATATTATCATCGGAAGCGGGTCAAGCAGCAACCTGTCAAGAGCCAGGTGAGGAGCCTCATTAGGAGCCGCATAAGCCTTCTGGAAGTAATCCGCAACCACTAAACTGATTAGGGAGGGTGAACTTGACAACCTCTCCCTGAGCATTGTGTAACTTGGTTATCTAATTCCTTTTCTTATGTTTGATAGTAGAAATATGAAAGAAAGAGGTGTTCCTATCACCTTCGTTCAACCATTGAACCCTGGATTTCTGCTTCCAGAAAATATCCTCTTTCTTAAGAATTTTTTCCCACTCCCTTTGGTTCTCCTTCTCATGGTTTTAAGTGGGAAGACTAATATCACCCTCCTCCATTTTCTTCTGAACCAATTTCAATTTATCCCCAATAATTTTTTTCTCTTGGAAAACATCCCTAAAAACCCTTTTGTTCCAACCTTTCACCATACATTTAATGTGTTTGAGTT